>JASDQU010105728.1:156127-172626 GCA_032191745.1 Picea mariana | reverse complement strand
GGTCAATATTAATAAGACCTTTCAATAAAATAGAATAAGGCGGATGTAAGAAGACCTAATAGAAGCTTTCGCTTCTAGAAGGATCTTCCTCTAGATGCTTCTCTTAATAGACATATTTAGTATAAATAAGAGTCGAGGGTATGAAAACCCTAGCTTGGAGATTATTGTAACAGAGTGCTTCTCGACTGGAGGTTGCCCCCTCGAAGAGGCCTGTGAACATTGCTTTCTGAATCAAGTGCTTTTCTATTTCTATTTCGCATAGTATTTCTGTGTATTGTAAAGATTATGCTGGATATTTTACTGTTATTCTGCCATTTCTAGCATTTTATTTCTGTTCTGCATATTTTATATATCTGGTATCTTGCATAGATCTTGAAGTGAATCTATTTGTATGGAAATATGAGACAAAAATAACATAATCTAGACCAAGTTTTTCTAGAATAGAAACTATCTATTGGGTTTCTTGAGTTGATTTATCAACACTGCATCCCTTTAGATGAAGGAGGAGGGACTTGAACTTCCTAAATAAGTCTTGGGTGTTATCAAAATTCCTAAGATCTAATTAATTTAGCTCAACTTGAGCATATGGTCTCTCATTTCATCATGTTTTCCAAAGATATCCCTCAATTTTGTCCAAATATCATATGATCTGGTACACACTTCAATGTGAAAAAAAATCTTGGGGGACATAGACATCTAGAGGAAGTCATAGGCCTCATCCATGTGGTTGAGATACATATTATTCTCGACAACATAATTTGGCTCAATCTTTGTTTCCATAGTAATTCGGTACAAGCCTCTTCATCTTAGCTGATTCATAATTTTCATATTCCACTCAAAGTAGTTTTGAGGCTTGAGAAGTATTTTCAGTGAGTAATCCATATTTTTTGACTACATATCCCTCCTGTACCTAAAAATATAAATTATTATGCGTTTTATCCTATGGTGACTTCACTTATCCATGTAGTGTATATCCCTCCTGCACTTCCACCTAGTCCTAGTTAACTGATCCATGCAATCATTAGTTAACTGATTCACATGTGTGGAAGTGAGAGAAACACATGAAATCAAAACATATGCACCCTGTTATCCACATGAATGAGATATTCACACTCCTAGTGAGGAAACCAAGGTGAACATGCAAATGTTGGTGATAAATCTGAGGTTTCCATGCATGACTGACTTCCACTAGTCTAACTGAGGTGTAACTAACTCTGAACTAAAGAGAGGCACCCTAATTGGTATGGGAATATTATCAAGAGAGAATATTCTCATCTATGGAAGCACCCTCAACATTGGATTATCAACCTTAGGAAAATAATTACCTAGGTGAGTGTGTAATATCTCTAATATAGGGATGGTCAACTCAAAAAATCAACAAAATAACAAATGGTCGAATTAGGCTCAAACTTCCCTTGAACATATAGAACGACATAAAGATGACTTGGTAGTGATACACAAGAGATAGACAAATATAGTGGTATAATGTAGGAGGAATCGAAGCACTCTCCATGATCACTGTAAGACTAACCAGTCGGAGGAGTATCTGTGACTCATATTACTGGGATGACACCTAGGAAAGTTAAAACCCAACTGTAAGATGATGACTCAAGAAGGTACTATGTTCAAGGGAAACTCAATTGATGCTTCCATTTTAGGATAGATCAATGGTAAAAAAAACACCACTCTTTATTTTTGGTTGTTTGGTGTTTCCTTCACAGTTTAATGAGAACGAAAGAGAGATAAAAGTATGATTGATAGTGTCTTCTTCATTCAGTTTTAATGAGCCTGAAAAAAGAGTCAAAAGTATACTCATGATGGTGTCTTTTTCATGTCTTTTAACAAGTCTGAAAAAGAGGTAAAAGTGTACTCGAAGTGTCTCTTTTTTATGTCCTTTAACGAGTCCAAAAAAGAGATAAAAGTATACTCATGAGGAGATAATGAGTGTCTTAACAACATGCTCCTATGTTTGAAGTGCATGGAATTGAACTAGTCAAAATGAATGCAAATGGAAATGGTAAGTGAGATCCACTCTTAGCATCTGTTCTCTCCATGGGTAGGTGGATGCAAAATAGAGACTATATAATGCAATATGAAAATAGTCAAAGGCTACTGCAATAGAGGTAAGTAGGATTTGGGAAAAAAACACTGTAGTGGTGAGATATGTGATGCAAGAAACAAATGCATATGTGACCATTAAGCCACATAAAGTTTTTGGGAAACCCCTCGGGATATAGCCATAATATATGTGAAGAGAGGAAAATGAGTCTCAAAGTCAAGTCATGGAGGGACTACATGAGGGTTCCCAAGCCTACAAGAAATCATAGCATGGGCATAGAACAGAAATTTGGGTGCTCACTATAGTGCCCATGGAGGGTAGGCACTACTGAACAAGTTACAACATGCAAAATTGGAGTGGCTAATGTCACACACTAAAAGGATCAAACCTAAGACATATGACAAAAAAAGGGATGGTTAATAATGCAAATCATGGATGCAAGAAAAAACCTATCCCTATACTCCAATTCAAGAATATGTACCTCAAGTTCAGTGGAAGTCACCATCTTCATAAAAAAGAGTCCCCATAATCATGTCAACACATGTAAATTAGAGTCTAGGGTCAAAATGCATAGTGAAATCTCAAAAAACAAAATGTTTTTGGATTTTTTGGATATGATATATGCAAAACAAAATCACTCATACCATGCACCTATGCACAAGGAACTATGCATTTTGATGGTTCATGAAAGGTAGAGATGATTGCTATGCTTCAACCAAGGATCTTAATTGTCATAGATAAACTCATGAGCCATTGTTGGCATCATATGGMACACCATTCTAGGGCCATGCCACATAAAAATGAATCTATGTAGTCGAATATACTCATGTTGAGTGGTTTCATGAGATAGGGAATCCCCTTGATGATGCCCATAAAGATGTCAAGGAGGTATGAAACATACATATTKTGTATAATGGGAAGCATATAATTMAATGGATTTTTTTGAAAAATATAACCAAGGAAGAAAAGGMTCAAGATAGGGAGGGCTACTRGATGCCCTAGAAAATGCCCCCAGTCTTGGATCACAACTCATTGTCATAAATCTCATTGGTTCTGAATCAGGACAAGATGATTGATGCATYACTTCATTCTTGGGATTATCTAAGGAATCCATTGATCCAGATTATTTTCGGCATGAAATGAGAGCRAAGATATAATAAAGAAATGTATAGAGATGTATAATATATCCAACACTATAACATAAATATATTGGAGATATAAACACATAGATACAATAATACACTATTTCTATTAATGTGCGAAATGTACAAAAATGTAAAAATATAGAGTGAAAGACTCGCTAGAATGGTGGCAACTTATCTCTGAGAAGAGATGTGATGGATAATCTCATTCACCAGAAGATGATTGTTACAATGAGGCTCCAAAGGCATTTTTAACATAAGTAAAATCTAAAACCCTAACACCGGAAGATGAAAAGCCAAAAGGTTTGCGGGCCCCGATGGGGGTAGTTGATATGTCAACTTCCCAGGGGTGTAACTTTTTCATACAATCTCTATTTGGGGCACTTGATACACCGTTGGAAAGGTATAATCGAGAAGAACTATTTTAAACTAGCCCAAGTAAGTGTGTTTAGTAGTCACTTGGGCCCCAAATCCCCAAAAACGTCATTTAGGGCCTCAAAACGACCCTAAAAGTTTAGAACCCGAAAAACTACCAAAACACTGCCAAGATGGAAAATTGTTTTTAGAACTTGTGGAATAGGTGGGTGGCCACTGATATCCACATGGATCAATCCTCCCTCCTTAGGAATCAATGGTATCCATTGCATTGAGTTCTCGGGGAAGAGAGGGAAGCGTTTGCTRAATCTGAATCTTGGTGAGTTGCTTGCCTTGCTGGAGACGTTGCACTGCTTAGTTTTTGGAAGGCTATCAAAAACCTTTTGTTGACGGGGTTGAATCTGTTCAACTAGTTGGGATACCTAAGATGACATGTGCAAAAGAAAGTTTTATGCTTTGCTGCAATCTTGTTGACCTTCTTCTGTTGGATAAAAAGTGCTTGGTCCGAGATTGTAGTGGTTGTAGTATCCTTCTATTCACCTTTTGAATAGATTGTGAAGAAGCTAAATTTTGTAGTATGAGATACTACCTTGCAACATTGTTTAGGTGGGACAGTAGTTGGAACTACCTATAGTATTCTATAGAGATGACCCCCCAAAGTAACAATGACACTATAGGGTCAAGACTCATAAACAACTTGGTGCTTCCACATATATGGCTAGCCCAAGATAATAATCATAGAAATCTAGTGGGGAAACATCACATAATACCTCATCCTTGAATGGGTGGATGCCATATGATAATTGACAATGTTGGATGACACGAAGATCTCATCCCTGGTGAATCCACCCGATGTTGTATGGCTGCGGGTGTGGTGTTGTCAACAATCCCAACTGTTTGATGACTTTTGCTGAGATCAGGTTCTTATGGCTTCCACTATCAACAATTAAATGCAGCAGGGTCCCCTTCACCCACATATGTGAATGAAAAAGGCACTCCCCCTCTTCAGGATATGTTGGTTCTTCTGGTTGAATTGTTGTGGTCACAACAATAGTAGTGGGGTTTGCGTCAATGATCTATCTTTTACCAATATTTTTAGAATCGTATTCTGAATCAGGGTTTGGCTCCTTATATTTGATCTCAGCCACCAATGATTTTTTTGAGCGACATTCATTGGTGTTGTGCCAGGGGATTTTGTGGAAATCACACCATTTTCCAGTGTACTTCTTTGTCTTCCCGTGACCCTTCTTTTCTTATGGCTTATACTGGTTTTCAAGAAGCTATTTGATAGGGTCATCTTTCTCATACTTTGGTTGTTGCAAATTTGCATATCCAAAATCCCATTTTTTCTGGTTCCTAAAGTTCTACTTGATTTTAACAACATATCGATATACAACACCGAGTGATGAGATATCCAAAAAATCCATTTTAGTTTGGATGTATCTGTGCAGAGCCCCGCAGTATTTCAGAACCAATGTCACTCAAAGTTTTTGATACCCAACTTGGTGCACAAGGTATGGAAGGTATTGGTGAACTATGGCACTGCTTGACCCCTCTCTTGCCATAGTGTGGTCCATCTCATGTACTCGTATTCATAGTTTCCAACAAAGTAATATTGTTCCTTGACCGCATCCACAAAAAAATCCCAAGTGGGATCGACCCCATATATTCCAGACTCCTCTGTGGAACTTTTCTCCCAGTAAGTTTCCCACCAATGTTTGACATGGGGGATAGCCTTAAGGAGTGCGAAGGTGATATTTTCCCTGTCAGAAAAATGGTGAACAAAGAAATAACCTTCTAGCAGATTTAACCATTTGTCTAGGGCATCCACATCTATCTGACCTTCAAATATGAAAATATCAAAATTAACCTATACCTTGAAAGGAGAGGTGCCTCCAAAGTGGCCGCTTGATGAAGACACGCCTAGTGTTATCAACAAAAGTTGAAGGATGTGGGAAAAATTCTCCATCATTTCATCCTCCTGTCGTGTGAGAGCTTGCTCAAGAAAAAAATTAATAGAATTTTATGATTCATCGTTTTTCTTTTCTTCCACCATAGAGGGTTTCTTGGGCGTACGAGAGATATTGTCCTCAAGAGAGACAAGCTCGAGACCCAATTTTCTATACTCGGACCTCGTCGAGGACATGCACTGAAAAATGATCAAGAGCATCCTGCTCTGATACCACTGATCCAAATTATTTTTGGCATGAAATGAGAGAAGAGATATAATAACGAAATGTACAGAGATGTATCAGATATCCAACAATATGACATAAATATATTGGATATATAAACACAGAGATACAATAATACACTATTTCTATTAATGTCCGAAATGTACATAACTGCAAAAATACATAGTGAAAGACTCGCTAGAATGGTGGAAACTTATCTTTGAGAAGAGATGTGATGGCTACTCTCATTCACCAGAAGATGATTTTTACAATGAGGCTCCAAAGGCCTTTTTAACATAAGTAAAATCTAAAACCCTAAACTTGGAAGATGAAAATACAAAAGGTTTGCAAGCCCCAATGGGGGTAGTTGATACGTCAACTTCCCGGGGACGTAAATTTTGGAAAGGTATAACCGAGAAGTACGATTTTTGACTGGCCTAGTTCAATGATTTTGTTAGTCATTTGGGTCCCAAATCCATAAAAGGTGTCGTTTAGGGCCTCAAAACGACCCCATAAGTTTGGAACCCAAAAAACTGTCGAAAAACTGCCAAGATGGAAAATTGTTTTTCGAGCCCGTGGAATAGGTGGGTGGCGACTAATGTCCACCTGGATCAATCCTCCCTCCTTAGTAAGAAATGGTTTCCATTGCATTGAGTTCTTGGGGAAGAGAGAGAAGTGTTTTGTAACGTCCCCCGACCACCCATAGGCCGGGGAAGGCCACTCCAGAACAATCTCTCATGCTCTGATACCAATTTGTAACATCCCCAGCCTTAAATAGGCTGGGCCATGCTACTCGAGGGAACACTTTCGTTCTCTTACTGCGGAACATATGGTAACATACCCAATATTCAACTGAGCTATGCCACATAAATTTTCTCTCCAAACTGCATGCAACTTAAACATATACATACAACACTCTTGCGGAAGCTTTACATATAAATATAAATAAGCAATTACATTATGTAAATATATGATTTCCTACTGAAATAACAATAAACAAATATATGCAACATATACATGGAAATACCCATAAACATATAGACAGTTATAATCACATATATGATAAACCGTAACATAAACACAATGTAACATATACTTTTTATCATACGATTGGCACTTATCTTGGAAATATTGTCACCAAATACGTACAAACCATCCACGAACCTCCCAACCTTAGACTACACTATTCATCACTCTCAACAGTGAGTCGCCCCCGAGCTGGGACTGAACTCCACCTGGGTAAATGGGTTCCTAACTAGGCTAAGGTTCATAAACAATAGGAAAGACTCCGTCTCAGGTGCTCACTCAACTAACAACCTACATCTTCTCATTCCCCACATGCCTGTCCCACCCAAGGAAGTGTGCCCCTTCTCTACTCAACAGTCCCTCAACTGCCCCACTTCCCTTCCAGGGCTTCAACAACAGGCCAGACAGGAAGTCTCAGAGAACTGTAGCTGTAGTTTAGCACCTTTGAAAATCAATCCCCAACAATTCTCTCGCTCGGAGAATTTCTCACGGGCATGACAACTCGCCTCTTCAATTTTCCATGGGCCTGACAACCCGCTTCTTCAATCTTGCTCCCAAGATCACCAGGTACACCAACTGTAAATGGTTATGGAAACAGGCTCAGATATAGTGAGACGAATTTCTGAAGGATAACGGACTACGTGAATTAAAATGGTCATGGAATCATTGACTGGATAACTGAGTGATGGGAGAAATCATCGTGAAAATGATCGTGGAAGTGATGGTGAGAATGATGGTGAAGCTGCTGGTAAGAATCCTCATGAAAAAGTGACTAAATGAGCTAAGTCACCACGATATGAATGCATGTCCCCAACTTGACACTTGTCATGTTGGAAGCTACTTTGGTCCACTTCCCCAACTTTAGAACTTAGGTTAAAATAATTATCCATACTTTATGCTTTTAGGAAATATTAATATAATATTCTTTTTTGGCTTAAGCTCTCTAGCTTATCCGTTTCCCTAACTAGTGAAGTTCAATCCCCCATCTCTTTTATCATGGTCGGTCTGCACGCAATGATGTATTTTATATTAATCATGAGGCTATACAAAATAGGCACACTGGCCTTTAACATCTAGGTGCTCTGGCCTAATTCCAAAACATAAGAATCTCATCTTATAATAATTGGCTCACCAACCTATAACACATAACATATACACCAGGCTCGTTGACCTCCATACTGCACGCACTTTAGTTACTGTGCGCRGTATCCGGGAATGTGCACACTGCACCATTTTACTATGCAGTTCATGCGCACACTATGCCATGGAAGGTGCATTACAAAATTATGTCAAAAAAACTCACCATCTCAAGTACGCTTACATTACATTTACAGTTGGATTCGACCGATGGATATTACAATCCCCTCCCCTTATTTATGCACTGTCCTCAGTGCAACATATACCCATATATGACAAAATTTTAAAAAATCTTCAAAAATATGCAGGTATTCTTCCCTCATTGCATCCTCATTCTCCCCAGTAGCGTCCTCAAGACTGTACCAGGTCCATTGGACCTTTACAAGCCCTATGGCTCGATTCCAGAGCTGCTTGATTTTCCGATCCAAAATGCGCACTGGATGCACTTGAAAAGCGCCTTCTTGCTCCACCTAAATCACATTCCAATCAATAACATGATTAGCATCAGGTATATATTTCTTTAGCAATGATACATGCAATACATTATAAACAGACATAGATGTAGGCAATGCAATCATATAAGAAACTAGACCAATCCTCTCTAGGATTTCAAATGGCCCACAAAATTTGGCTGCCAACTTGGTGCAACTTCCCAGCTTCAGGGAACTCCTGTTAGATTTCACCTTCAGGAAAACATGATCACCCACTTTGAATTCTTTGTGGGTTCTGTTCTTATCAGCATAATGTTTCTGTCTGTCTTGGGAAACTTTTAAATTCTGCTTAATTTTTACCATTTGGTCCTCCATCTCCTTGAGCAACTCTGGCCCAACTACTTTCCTATAAGTTGGGTTATCCCAGCTCACTGGAGTATTTTACTTTCTGCCGTAAATTGCTTCAAATGGGATCATCTTCAACAATGCCTAATACCCATTGTTGTAAGCGAATTCTACCAAGTGTAGGTAGTCTTCCCATTTTGATGGTTTGTCCATCACATACATTCTCAATATGTCTTCTATTACTCTATTCACCCTCTCTGTCTGTCCATCATATTTGGGATGATAAGATGTATTAAAGTTCATATTCGTTCCGAATCCTTTGAACAATCCTTTCCAGAAATTCGAGGTGAATTTTGGGTCTCTGTCGAACACAATTGTTTTAGGAATTCCATGCAATCGTGCCACTTCCTTCATGAAAATATCAACAACATCTGCTGCCTTGTGAGTACTTTTCAATAGAATAAAATGGGCATCTTTTGTAAGCTTGTCCACCACCACCATGATTGAATCATGCAGCTTGCCTGTTCTAGGCAATCTCGTAATAAAATCCATTGTCACCACTTCACACTTCCATTAAGGAATGGGTAAAGGTTGTAGCAACCCTGCTGGATGCCTATGCTCAGCTTTAACTTTCTAGCATTCCATACATCTAGCGATGTATTCAACGATCTCTCTCTTCATACCTGGCCAAAAGTAATGTCTCTTGATCGCTGCCATGGTTTTCTGATATCCAGGGTGCCCTGCATAAGGAACATTAGGAATTTCATGCAAAATCATACGTTTTAAGTCCTGGACATTTGGATCTTGTATAACAGTATTCCATCTATTCCCAAATTATAATTATCCACCTTTTGTGGCATCTTACCCCGCTGTAGCATTCCTACCAATTCTCTGTATTGTAGATCTGCATTTGCAACCTCCATAATTTTTCTTTTAATATCAATCTGATACATGCTAATGGCTGTACCATGTAGTTCATGCACCCTCCTGCTGAGTGCATCAACCACTTTATTCTCTTTCTCCTTGATATGCTTTATATCAAAGTCATATTCGCTTAGAAATTCTAACCATCTGCTTTGCCTAGCATTTAGATTTGGCTAATCAAATAAATATTTCAGATCATTGTGGTCTGTTCTTAGCTCAAATCTCTTTCCCATAAGGTAGTGTCTCCATTTCCTCAAGGTATGCACTATGGTTGCCAACTCCAAATCATGAGTGGCATAGTTTCTTTCATGCTCCTTCATCTTCCTTGATTCATAACATATGACAAACCCATTTTGACTGAGAACTCCACCAAGTCCTTCATTACATGCATCTGTGCATACAATGAAGTCTTCATTTGGGTCTACAATCCTTAATATTGGAGCACTTGTCAACAATTGTTTCAAGTGTTGGAAACTCTTTTCGCAATCCAGTGTCCACTGAAAATTCACCCCCTTTCTTTGCAAGGAAGTGATTGGGTGTGAAATCTTTAAGAATCCTTCAATAAATATTCTGTAGTAGCCTGCAAGACCCATGAATGATCTCACCTTTGTCACATTCTTTGGCATTGACCATTCTCTAATGGATTCTATCTTTTCAGGATCCACTGCTATCCCATACTTTGAAAAGATATGCCCCAAATAATGAATTTGTTTATGATAAAATGAGCACTTGCTCAATTTGGCATACAACTGATGCTCCCTTAATACTTGCAACACCATCCTCAAATGATGTTCATTCTTTTCTTCTGACTTAGAATATATAAGAATGCCATCCAAAAATACAATGACAAACTTGTCCAAATATTCTCGGAAAACACCATTCATTAAGCACATGAAAATAGCCGGTGCATTTGACAACCCAAATGGCACCACTGTGAACTCATAATGACCATACCTTGTCCTGAAGGCAGTCTTGCTGATATCTTCTTCTTTAATCCTTACCTGATGGTATCCTGATCTGAGATCTATCTTTGAAAATATCTTTGCATCCTTCAATTGATCAAAGAGATCATCAATCCTTGGCAGAGGATACTTTTTCTTAACAGTCACTTTATTCAACTGTCTGAAGTCAATGCACAATATTAATGTTCCATCTTTACTTTTCACAAACAAGACTGGGGAACCCCAAGGTGACACACTTGGGTGTATATACCCCTTCTTCAGAATTTCTTCAAGCTGCATTTGTAACTCCTTCAACTCTGGTGTACTCATTCTGTAAGGAGTCTTTGACATTGGAGTTTCTCTAAGAATTAGATTTATAGAGAAATACTGTCTCTCCTTGGGGGTAGTCCCGGTACCTCCTTGAACACATCTTCAAAATCTTCCAGGACTGCATAATCCTCCAAATTTGACACCTTATCTTTAGGTGTCTCCGCCAAATGAGCTACAATTATTTGACACCCTTTTCTGTAACATTTCTTCAACTACAATGCTGCAATTTCTCTAATGGTTATTGCCCTAGGAATTCCATGCACTTTCCTTAGTTTCCCTTCCTCATCTAGGAAAGTAAATGCTTTGTTGTGATAGTCTAAGAGAGTATGATGTTGGTCCAACCAATCCATCCCAATTAGAGAATCATAGGAACCTAAAGGCAAGATGTTCAAATTTGCCTTGGTGTTTAGTCCATTCATGTCTATGAGGCATGACTTAACCATCTCATTGACTTTTATTCTAGATCTTGTAGCCTTCTACACCAACTAGGATTTCCCATGCTTTCTTCTTGGCAATTGAAAACTTTCCACCATCTTAGGGTCTATATAAATATGAATAGCTCCCGAATCAATTAAAATAGCAATGGTTTGGTTGTTGATCACACCTTCCACTTCAATCATGTGGGACTGATACTCTGCTTGTTTGTTGTCCAGGGCTGCATAGATCCTTGACACATATCTACCCATGTCCTCCACTATTTTAGCTTGTTGTACATTTTGAACAACCCTACCTTTTTCACCTCTGTGAGGACAATCTCTGAACCTATGATCTCCTTTGCAACCCCAACATTGAATAGGTGGTTGCCTTGGCCTTTGACTCCCTGTGTCAATCGTTTTGGGTTCTTTAGGCGTTTTCTGTCCTTGTGGATTAGTTCTGAAGAATGGTGTCTTAGCTCCCTTCTTCCTCTAATCCATATTGAATTTCTTATTGTCTTCCCAATCCTTTTGGAAAGATGGCCTTGCTTTCTACTGATCATATAGGCATTTAGCTCACCTTATGGTCTCTTCCAATGTCTTGGGATCATCATACTGTATTTTTTCACTGATGAATGATGGAAATCCACTCAAATATCTTTGAATTTTGACTGTCTCATCCTTGATGAAAGAGAAATACTTTAACAGTTCTAGAAACCTTCTCTCATATTCATCTATGGTCATACTTCCAAGCTTGAGTTCAAACAACTCTTTCATTTTCTTGTCACAGTATCTCTTAGTCAAGTATTTCTTCTCAAAATACTTCTGGAATTCCCTCCAAGTAACACTTTTCTCTTTAATGTGCTGCACTTGCACAAGCTGATCCCACCACATGGAGGCCTTTCCCTTGAGTTTATAGATAGCAATTCTACCTTCTGCATGAGAAGAATGATTATGCAATTGAAAATACTTTCTCATGCCCAGTAACCATGTTTCTGCATCTTCGTTGTTTTTGTGCTCATCATCAAATGTAGGAGGTTTGATTTTGTTCATTTCTCCTCATAGTTAATCCACTCCATACCTCTTATACCTTTTTAAAGGGGATGGACTTGAGTTTTTTCCTGCTCTCTTATTGGAATTCCTTGGGGAGTGATGGTGATGTCTACTAATACTTCTTGCTTTTCTTTCCCCATTCGAAGGCTTGTGACTTCCAGATTTTCTTAAGCCACTCTCCTTAATCAATTTCTTTATATTATATTTAATCCCTCCAATAACTTCATGTTGAATTCATCCTACTACTCCTTGGCTCTCTGATGCAAGAGCATCTCCAGTAGCAAGCGAGCGTGGGACAAACACCATTTCATTTTTAGCACATGTTGAAAATGTTTGAATTATTTTGAAAGTTTGGATGTGCAGAMATTAATGTAATAGTTAAGAGAGTGTGTACTTCCATATTGTAAATAGATCTTGAGCGATCCACTCTCATCTGTAAGGTTTAGAGGCATTTATAGGCAGTTAATGTAAGTAGGTAGATTTAAATTCTAGATTAGACAGTTTTAGGAGCTGGAGGAAAAATGACTATAGACACCCTCATCTTGTATTTTTTTTTTTTCGTAACATAATTAACATTATCAATGGAGAATAGAGAATAGAGGAGAAGAAGCAGAGAGCTGTTTAGAAGAGCCCATGTACAGAAGTTCTGAGATTAATATATGAAGCTTTTATTCAGACTCATGGTGTTCTAATGCTTTCTGTGTATACATGCTGAATGTTATGCTCATGGTTGTTTTACTCTTTCTGTTGTACATTTTCTTTTATGCTATGTATGTATGATTTCATGTTGAGTATTTGAAATCTGAGAGAGTAAGGAAATGAGTTTCAATTGTTTCTCTTCTTGAGTCAAAGTTCCTGCAAGGAGTGCAGTGGAGCGTCCGCAAGGAGTGCGTTGACGGGTTCAGAGTTCATCTCTGAAATCTCAGGAGGGATACCATTGTTCTCATTTCCCACAGAAGTGAAAGTCAGGCATAGAATCCATGCAAGGTGTGCGTAGGCTGGTTGGAATTTCAAAACTTGTCAACCAAGGAGAGGGTTTGAACATTGTTGTCGAAATGAGTTGCATAGAGTCAAAGGATTCAAATACTTAGACGTATTTGAAGAGTGCCACAAGGGGTGCATGCAGAAATCTCATAGGAGATTTGAGTTAGCGAAAGAAAGCTCAAGGGAGTTAGCATCTTCAAGGTATTTGAAGAGTAGAAGGGAAATTTAGCTATCGTGAAGGGAATAGGTTCCAGAAGAGAGTCACAGGGTCAATTTAGAACCAGAGATCTTTGAAGAAGAAATTTGGACGGTCAGAATTCTCTGAGGAGAATCCCCGATATAGTGAGGATTGTAGGATCCAGGGAAGTTGCAGGGGAGTTAAACGTTGGATAGATCCGCCCTTTAAAATGCAGAGTCAACGTGGACCATCGATTTCGATATGTTCAGGTTGTCAACCATTTTTGGATTTCAGAGTTCGAAAGTCCTAAGGACAAGAGATCGGGATATAGTAGGGGAGAAATCCCGAAAGAAGGAGAAGGTGACATGTGGAAGGACAAGAGGAGGCTTCTTTTCAAGATTTGTGGAAAACAACAAGGAGAAACAAGCTTAAGTTTTCGGAACTTCGGAGTTCGGCGTTTCGGAAGTCTCGAGGGAGAGAGATCGGGATATAGTAGGGGAGAAAACCCAAAATGAAGAGGAGGCGACACATGGAAGGATAGGAGACTTCCCATCGAGTTAGAGAAAGAATGAGGTGAAGTACCATTTCAGAATGTCGGGTTTCAGGATTTCGGGAGCCGAGGAGTAGAGTTGCATGACATCGCAACTCCCGAATTTCTAAAAGCTGAAAAGCCGAAACTGACGTCAGGTAAGGGTCAAGTGATTTAAGTATTTTAGGTTTCAGAGGTCAGAGAGGTAAGGTGCTTGACCATAGGATTCATGAATTCACGAAGTCCAATATCCTGAAATAAAAGAGAAATTTTCTCAAAGTGTTGTTGTGGGTAGATTTCTTGAAAGGGAAATAGAAGAGCCAGTCAAGCTCTCAGGGGCCGAAAAGAAAAGATCCTATGCGGATCCTGACCTGCGGGTCTGGAGAAGGGGGTCTGTACCATCGGGTATAAGAGCTTGAAGTTTAGAACTCATCAACCAAAGAGAGGGTTTGAAGATTGTTGTCGCAAGGAGTTGCATAGAGTCAAAGGATTCAAATACTTAGACGTATTTGAAGAGTGCTACAAGGAGTGCATGCAGAAATCTCATAGGAGATTTGAGTTAGAGAAAGAAAGCTCAGGGGAGTTAGCGTCTTCAAGGTATTTGAAGACTAGAAGGGAAATTTAGCTATCGTGTAGGGAATAGGTTCCAGAAGAGAGTCGCAGGGTCAATTTAGAACCATATATCTTTGAAGAAGAAATTTGGACGGTCAAAATTCTCTGAGGAGAACCCCCGAAATAGCGAGGACCATAGGATCCAGGGAAGTTGCAGGGGAGTTAAACGTTGGATAGATCCACCCTTCAAAAGGCAGAGTCAACATGGACCGTCGATTTTGATCTGTTCAGGTCGTCAACCATTTCGGGATTTTGGAGTTCGAAAGTCCTAAGGACAAGAGATCGGGATATAGTAGGGGAGAAAACATGAAACAAAGAGAAGATGACACGTGGAAGGACAAGAGGAGGCTTCTTGTCGAGATTTGTGGAAAACAACAAGGAGAAACAAGCTTAAGTTTTTGGAACTTCGGAGTTCAGGGTTTCGGAAGTCTTGAGGGAGAGATATCAGGATATAGTAGGGGAGAAAACCCAAAACAAAGAGGAGGCGACACATGGAAGGACAAGAGACTTCCTATCGAGTTAGAGAAACAATGAGGTGAAGTACCATTTCTAAATGTTGGGTTTCAGGATTTCGGGAGCTGAGGAGTAGAGTTGCATGACATCACAACTCCCGAATTCACGAAAGCCAAAAAGACGAAATTGACATCATACCATTTCAGAATTTTGGGATTTCGGAGACCGAAAGGTGGAGAGAATATAAAGTTCAAGCTTTGGCATATCGAACTTTCGATACGTGAAATACTATTGACCATTACATCAAGGGATAATCCAAAACCGTTGATCTTCTTAAAGGGGGATTTCAGGATTTCAGAATTTCGGGTTTTGAGAGTCGAGGAGTAGAGTTGCATGACATCACAACTCCTGAATTCGCAAAAGATGAAAAGATGAAACTAACGTCAGGTAAGGGTCAAGTGATTTAATTATTTCAGGTTCAGAGTTCAGAGAGGTAAGGTGCTCGACCATAGGATTCGCGAATTCGCAAAGTCCGATATCCTGAAATAAAAGAATTTTTTTCTCAAAGTGTTGTTGTGGGTAGATTTCCCGAAAGGGAAATAGAAGAGCCAGTTGAGCTCTCAGGGGCCAAAAAGAAAAGATCCTGTGCGGATCCTGACTTGTAGGTCTGGAGAAGGGGGTCTGCACCATCTGGTATCAGAGCGTAGGGAAATTTTCTTTGCTTTCTGTAGTAGGGAAAGGAGGAATTTTACAGCCATGCCGCTGAGAAGAAGAAACAGACAAACACCTGATCCACCAAAGGAAAGGGAAATGCCAAGGAGAAGAGGTAGGCAATTACCTGATCCACCAGAGTCAAGAGATGTGCATAACTTACGTGCTAGGATGGATGATATGGGATTAGCGCAGAGGCATGTAGTCGGTGCTGGGGATCTCAGTGATTCCGAAAGTGAAAATGAAGCCAAACATGAAGAAGAAGAAGTTGCAGCAGAGGATGCAGCAAATGAACGCCTACTCAGGGCTATTGCAAGGATGGGTGCAGGGAAAAAATGGACATTCTAGTATATGAGGGAAACCTGGATGTTGAAGAGATTCTAGACTTTATTAGAGCTCTGGACATGTATTTTGACTATGAAGATGTCAAGGAAGACAAAAAGGTTAAACATGCTATCACAAGACTTAAAGGACATGCAACATTGTGGTGGGATGAACTACAAGCTGACAGACGCTGCAAAGGTAGGTAGAAAATCAAGAGTTGGGATAGAATGATTGTGAAGATGAAAGAAAAATTCATACCCAAGGATTATCAAATCACTCTGTTTCGGAGGATACTGAATTTGAGACAGAAGCTGATGTCAATGAAAGAGTACATTGAAGAGTTCTACACGCTAAACAT
>JASDQU010105728.1:123394-136865 GCA_032191745.1 Picea mariana | reverse complement strand
GAATTTGGTGGGCCCAATAGGCCAAGAACCGATGGGCCAAGTGGAAGGTTCCATGTTAATGCCACATTAGATAGACATAGGTGATGTGGAGCCAAGTGGGTGCCACATGGAAATGAGTGTTGGAGATACATCACACACACTTAGGAATTATTTTTCCTAAGGATTTCCCTATTTTTACTAGTCATTATTCAGTCTCATATAGTCTAAGGAGAATATTCCTCTAGGAGAATATTCTCTTCAGTTCACACTTCATTTTGATCAGTTGAGTGGAGTCTAGATGCCACATTAGGATCATAGCCATGCAATATTGGAATCATCACCAAATAATGCACATTTTCCTTTGGATCACCACCATACTAATGCATTACTCATGATTCTCTGATATCTTCCTCACTCCACTCTGTTTCAGTCAGTTAACTATATACTAAGAGACTAGTTAACTTAGACTAGGTGGTAGTTAACTCTCGTAACTACCTGAGAGACTAGACTAGGTGGTAGTTTACTCTCATAACTGCTGATGTGTGTCTAGATCACTCTCAAACACCACTATTTCACATTGTATTCTCCTACAATGTGCATTAGTTGAGTTATACAAAGTATATCATGTGTAAATTATCATTCATGCATTTGGTTAATGAGAATTCTTCCATTCTTTCTCTGTTGTTTCTTTTTTCTCATATTTTCTCTGCAAATTGTGTATGTCATTTGCTAGAGAGATATTTTGTGTGTAGGTTCAACACATTTACATGGTATCAGAGCTGATGGATTGCTAGGAAAAAGACACACCATATTCTTTTTGCAGGTATTGAAGATTGAAGACAACGAAAAAATGGAATTTCCAAAAGAATTCATTCTTACACTATACAATTTATTTGCATGGAAAGAGAAGATGATAGTGCATATTTGAGGCAGAGTATTATATAGGTTAACCATGGAAAAAGAGACCAAACCCACATCATCCATAGAAAAATCCAAGTATCTGAATCGAATGGATGAAGCGTTTGGAACTATTTGCAGTCTCATTTCTCTTGAACTCCTCTTTCACATATCCTCCTGTAAATCCCCCAATGAAGCTGGACCACCATGGAAGGGAATTTTTGAAAATAGGACAATATGAGGGGACACATGCTTGAGGTGGAATTGATGACTTTGGATCTAAAAACCTTAAAAAATATCCAAGATTTCTTTACCAAATATAAGGATTTGTTGTCGCAACTCAAGGCTTGTGGGGTTCATAAATATAAGGAGGAGAAACAAATGGTTCTCACCATTCTCCCCAAAATTGGACTGGAATATTCAGTGTTTTTATCCACATTTCATTCAGTTAGTCTCACCTCTGGAGCCACCTGGAAGGTTCCCTCTCTTGAGGTATTTATTGAATCTCTTACACAAGAGGAGAACAAGATTAACAACATGGGAAAAATCAAAGGCCCAAATGTGCATGCCCTTGTTGTACAATATGGTAGAAATCATCCAAATCATAAATATAAAGACAAAGATAGAAGGAAAGAACATGCAAATCCAAAGAAGGAAGGGTACTCAAAACCATTCAACATTGCCTCCAGATCCAAAGGTGGAAAGGGAAGAAAAGGGGATAAATGCACTTACTTCCATAAAGGATTCCATCTAGAATCCGCATGTATGCAAAAATAGATAGATAAAATGGCCCAAATAATTCAACAAGAAAACCTTGGAGATCGCATTCCCAAGGGTGCTAATAAGAAGAAGCCAGAAGATTAGAATCCCAAGAAAGGAAATTCTAGCCATGCTTTGATTTCCATCAACTCCTCTCTCGATGCTTGGATCATAGATTCAGGTGCATCACACCACATGGAAGCCACAAAAGAAGTATACTCTTCATTGGATGCATGCAAAGGTCCTCCTATTCTGATGGGGGACAACTCTCTAATCGAGGTCACCGACAAAGGAATACTTTAACTCACAAACATAAGCTTCGAGAATGTGCTACACGTTCCCAAACTTTTTGTCAATATTCTCTCCATGTATGAGATGGAAAACTATGACATTGTAAAGAGAGTCATATTCACACTTGATGTAGTGGATATATATAACATGAAAACCAATTCTAGGGTTTCTACTGATGAGGTAAATCATTAATCCAGACTCTACACATTTTCTGAATTTATTGTACCAGATTCCACATTACTGCTTACCCATGCTGATGAAAGAAATAGGGTATGGCACAAAAGGTTCGAGAATTTAAATTTGAGATATATGAAACAACTTAGAAATAAGGGAATGGTTGATGGTCTACCTGACATCCACTTCTCCAAAGGAATTTGTGATGGATGTGTTCTTGGAAAACAACCTTAAGAGAAATCCGACAAAGGAATGACTCAGAAGGCTTCCTTTCCTTTAAATCTGATACGTAGTGACATCATGGGCCCTTTTCCACATCTATAAATCAATAAAGAAAGGTACAAGCTCATTTTTTTATTATTTGTCATGCTTTACATAGATTTTCATTCTTAGGAAAAAAATCATATGTCTTTCAACACCTCAAATATTTCAAAGCTCTTGTTGAAACACAGCCAGGAAAGAAGATTAAAGTCCTCCAAATAGATAATGGGGGAGAGTATATCAACCATCAGATACAAAATATTTTTCATGATGCCAGGATTTAGTTGCAACACATGGTTCCTTATACTCCGTAGCAAAACAGAGTTGCTGAGTGGAAAAATAGATCTCTGAAAGAGATGGCATCTTGCATGCTACATTCAAAGTCACTTCCACAGAGATTATGGGTTGAAGCACTTAATTGTGAAACCTACATCCACAAAAGATCTCCCCATAGATATGTCAAGGATAAGACCCCATACGAGGGTTGGAGTGGCCTCAAACTGAAAGTGAACCACTTCCATATATTCCGTTCTCGTGCATGGGCCAAGATTCCCTCTGAGAAGAGTACAACACTTGATCCACAGAGAACATAGTGTATATTTTTTGGATACCCCGACAATATGAATGGATATAGACTCATTGATCTTTCCTCGTACCAGCTAATCATTGAGTGTAGTTTCCAATTCGAGGAAAATGTCTCACATGTATCTCAACAACCGCATGCAGACACTTTTGTTCTTCCACCTATCAGATATGATGAGAATGCACATGGCGACTCTTCTTCAGATGAGAGTTCTGATTCATATGATTACAATGATTAATATACCAAGTCAGTACAGTCATATGGAGAGTCAGTGCATGCAGATGTAGATGCAGATCTAGATCAGAGGCCCAAGTGGTCCAATAATACTTTTTAGGATGCAAGAGATCTTGCTGGGGATCCAGTTGATACTATGACGACTTGATCTGATTTCAAGGAGCCTCCTCTTTCACTCATTGCCACTGAACCAATGCCATCCAAGCATATTTTATTGGCTCAGTATTCATATCAACAATCCTATGGAGAGGCTACTAGAAATCCCTTTCGGAATCCACCATGCAAGAGGATTACAACTCCCTCCTTGAGAACTAGACTTGGGATCTAGTTCCCCTTCCTTCATGAAGGAAAATTGTTAGTCTCCAGTTTTGACTATATTTTTGCCTATATCATGTCAGATATATCCCCATTTTCATATCTAGTATCATTTCCTTCTGGCCTTACCATGACACATTTGACATCCTTTTACAACTAAATGGGGCTATTCAAGGTATTCCTATGATTCAAGTTATTTTTAATGTATTTTGATATTTTAAACTAATATTGATACTAATGTGACATGAGTTAGGTACTTGTTCCCTTGAAACAGACTTATTAGTACCAGGTACCAGCTTGCACTTAGTGGATATGCCAAAGACTTGCATGACATGGCTAGATTGGATTGACAGTCCGATTCATATAATTGATTGAGTCATAACTCAATATGATGACTCAGGGCGAGATTGTAGAACTGTTTTATTATAATTCTTTATGATCCATGCTTCTTGACACTGCGTGTCATGAAGCTGTGAAATTAGTTTTAACTGACTATGAGTCATTTTTGGATCTAAGATTCGCTTAGATTAATGCACCTATGTTCAAGACTATTTGGAGAGGATCTATATAAACTGAGATCGCTCTCAAGAAACGTTGGTTACGATATGCTATGTGATACGATTTCTGATAATACAATTTGATATGCGTTATGTTATTCGCTGTTGAAATGATTTGAGTTTGTTTATGAATTATGGAGCGTGAAGTATGAAACAATTTTTTCATGGAATAATTTGAGTAGCTCTGGTTTCGTTTTAGGGTGATTGCACCTCTTGGTTGGGCCCACCAACAGGTTCAATTCACTGTCTCTTTTCCACAGTAGAGTTAGTTTATTTTTAGTTCTAGAATCTGCATGTGAGTTAGTTTTTGAACTCGAAATTACTCTGTTAAATTTTGGCTTAGCCATTTTTCGATTAGATCATTTTCAGTTTGATATTATCTTATAGATCGATGAATGTTGAATGAGTTATTTATCCTTGTAGAATTTGAAGAATGAACCAAGTGATTAATCTAGATTTGCTCTATTTTCCAGTTTCCAGTTTGATCATGATTCAAAGATAATTTGAGTTTAGAGTTACTCTGTTCTATTAGGATAGCTAGCTTATAGTCTGATTAAAGGAAGCTTCCAGTACCTGTAGGGTAAAATAGGACATTTATTTGTTTCACCCGTGTTAGATTTAGAACTGCTTGATACTTAGATTAAAATGTTTTTAAAATGATATCTCTTTTACAGTTTAGATAGATATGATGATGATTAGATGTTTAAGATAATGGTAGATAATCTTGGGTGATTACATTAGATTAGGAATAGAAATACCTTTACTTGAACTCAGAACTATTTCCATTTGATGAATTATACAAGATATGATTAGTTTTAAGATAATCATTAGGGTTCAATTTCTAAGAGTAAGTTTGTGTTTTCTTCTCAGAATAACCTTTAGATAGAAATTAGAATCTTACCAGCACATATAGTGTAGAATCTCTAAGTTCAATTACCCTGGTTTGACAATTTAGTGTTTTCAGGTAATTAAAAATCTTTAATACAACAACCTGACAAAAATTTTTAGGTGCACATGGGTATATAGGACCAAGAGTGCAATAGATGGATAGGTTAGAATATACAAAGATGGGATAGTTTCCAAAGGATTTCAGTAGGTGCCCGGTATTGACTATAACGAGACCTTCACTCTAGTAGCAAAGATGGATTCCATACATTTGACACTTTCCATTGCGACAACCAAAGGATGGGAATTCCATTAAATGGACGTAAATAATGCATTTCTTCATGGAGATCTCTATGAGGAGATCCATCTGGAGAATCTCCAGGAATTTATGCATGATTCATATTTGGTCTATCAGCTAAAGAAGTCTCTTTATGGCCTCAATCAGGCCCCACGGGTATGGTATGCCAAGATGGAATCCTACCTACTGTCACAAAACTTTGTACATTGTAAGTCAGACCCGAATTTTTACATGCTCAGGACGACTGATTCAATTCTACTCTTATTTTTGTATGTTGATGATTTGTTGATTACTGGTTGCTCGAATTCAATGATTGCTACAATCAAGAGTATTCTGCATTACAAGTTCTTGATGACGAACATGGGTCTACTACATTTCTTTCTTGGACTCAATATTAGTCAAGATTCATTATACATCAAACTATATTAGGCCAAGTATGCAAAATATCTCCTCAAGATATTTCACATGACAGACTGCAAGTCTACCCTGACTCCTTTTCTATTAGGAGTTAGACTTTAGGATGGTGGGGACACTCCACTAGTTGATAAAACACTATACAAGCAACTAGTGGGGAGCTTGTTGTATCTCACACACTCCAGACCAGACCTCTCCTATGCAGTTTGAGAAGTCTCCAGGTTTATGCAGGAGCTGCATGAGCTACAGTAGAAGGTTGCAAAGCATATCCTTTAATATGTACATGGAACCATCACCTTTGGGATTCAATATGCAATAGACTCTACATTGGACCTCATCGGGTTCATTGATTTTGAATATGCTATTGATAGCATTGATTGAAAGTCCACATCCGGTTACTCACTTAGTCTTGGTTCCGAGCCTATCTATTGGTCGAGCAAGAAGAAGGATGGTATTTCTCTATCTTCAACCGAGGAAGAGTACATAGGGGTAGTTAACATAACCATTCAAGCTATGTGACTACAAAAGTTTATCACTGAGTTGGGAATTCAATTTCATCAGCTGATCGTCATCTGGTGTGAAAAACATAGCACTCTGAGGTTCTATAGAGATCCAATTCAAAGGTAGCATATGAAGCACATTGAGATCCACATGCACTACATACGAGACTTAGAATGTGAGGGGATCATCAAACTAAAATTTTTTCGTTCAGCAGAACAGACTACATACATCTTCACCAAGACCTTCATTGAACATAAGTTTCATTCTCTATGCAGTCGTCTTGGAGTGAAGAACACAATTGCCTAGAAACTGCGAGTTCTTATTTTTACATACATTGTACTTTGAGGGGGGGGGGTTCCCTCTTTCCTCATTTATTTCAGTGTATCTTTTGTATTTGGGTACCTGACATGGCCTCGTTATTGGGACCCATTATTTATTTTCACCATAGTGATGTTTAAGGGGGGTGTTGGAGATACATCACACACACCTAGTAATTATTTTTATTAAGGTTTTCCTTATGTTTACTAGTCATTATTTAGTCTCCTATAGTCTAGGGAGAATATTCCTCTAGGAGAGTATTCTCTTCAGTTTACACTTCAATTTGATCAATTGAGTGGAGTCTATATGCCACATTGGGATCATCACCATGCAACATTGGGATCATTACCAGATAATGCACATTGTCCTTGGGATCATCACCATACTAGTGGATTACTCATGATTCCTTGATCTCCTCCTCACTTTACTTTATTTCATTCATTTAACTAAAGACTGAGAGACTAATGAACTCAGACTAGTTGGCAGTTAACTCCTGTAACTTCCTAAGAGACTAGACTAGGTTGCAGTTTACTCTCGTAACTGCTGGTGTGTGTACAGATCACTCTAGACCACCACTATGGTGCATTGGATTATCCTCCAATGCGCATTAGTTGAGTTATACAAAGTATATCATGTGTAAATTATCATTCATTCATTTGGTTGATGAGAAATATTCCATTCTTTCTCTCCTGTTTCTCTATTCTCATATTTTCTCTGCAAACTATGTATGTCATTTGCTAGCTAGATATTTTATGTGCAGGTTCAACAAATTTACAATGAGGTGGAATTTGGCCAATGAAGACCTAAGAAATTTATAATGCCATAAATTTTGATCCAAATCTTTGGTTTGAGCATGGTAATAGTCATTGGAAATCTCTTGACGAGAAGAAGACGATGGTTCCCTTGAGAAGATGCTTTGAGGTGATTAAGGATAAGTGTAATTTTAATACCCCATCCTTTAAAAGGTACTTAGGGGGTTGGGTGTATTACACAAATGAATACTAGGTGGAAGAGGAAGTTCCTGAAGTCTCCATTGTTGTGTCTTCCACTCCTGGTTCATTTCTACTGCTACTACTTGTAGATGATTCGCCTACTGTCAATGTTTTCTCTTTCACAAATTTTATATATGCATTTATTGTTTTCCCTTCATAACCAAGGCCTTCATTTCTTTTCCTTACACATATTTGTATTGGCTTCTGACTACCTTGACAATTCTTTCCTAAACCTTTACCTTCAAAACCCATTTTATTCATAAGTTTTGAACCTATTCCCTTTATGTGTTTTTCAAAGAAACGTATTTCAATATATTCACTAAGATATTCATCTTTGTAAATATCATCAGGATCATCATTTGGAGCCTCAAAACAAGGGAGAGACATATGTTCATCAACATTATCATCATCAACCAAAAATTAAGTATCGCAAGAACTTTCAATCTTCTAAATTGGGTCACTTGTATCACAAATTGCATCACACTTCACTTTCTCTTGGTTTAGTTGTTTTACTTCACTTTCGAGTGCTAAAAACACATTTTGCTTTTCCAACAACTGTTTCTACAAGGGTTCTATCAAATTGTCCTTTTGATATTGAATTATGAAAATATCATCCACAAATTGATCTAGTGATTACAAGTTTTCTTCTAATGTGTCGATGCACTGTGTATCATAACTAACAAATTCGTCATAAATTTCATTATCTTAGGATCTGAATTTTGCAATTTTTCCAGTTATGGAATTATTTTTCTTCTGCGACCTGTTTATGTCTTGTAAATCATCATCGAGATCTTGTTGTAGTACTTTAATTTCCTGATTAGTTGTTTGAAGTCTTTTTCCTCCTTTTCCCATTTAAAAAAAAATAATGATTCATGCTCACTTGCACAATAAACATAGGGTGTTGGGTATAGTCGATCATGCACCCATATTCCAAATACAAAAATGATAAAGGTGTTAGGTAACTCATATCATACATCTCCAACTTCTTCAAATATTTGCATTCACTGTGATGATCTCTTATTGAACTAAACATGCAACTTTACTCAATCTTTAACTATGTTAACAAGCAACTTTACTTTGCTACATACTCTCACGATAACGTTATGACCTTCAATCTTTACATAATGAGTAGAAATAGACAAACATTATAGGAAAAAACTTCGCAATTGAAGAGAAAATATCCATCAAAGATCACATTGTATTAATGCACAATAATCATACATCACTCTCTTATACCAATACAATACATGAGGCCTCACTATATAACATTCAGGCACTCACAAAAATACTTCCAATTTATCTAATTTGTACAACCATCGCCATAAATATATCCACAATATCTCCATAAACATCTCGTTTTATTCAATGTGATCTTCATCCCTAAATTCTCTCAATTTTCTTATAATTAGACTTCTAGATAAGTCCACTTTCATGATTATATCATAAGTATGGATTATTCCTTTATATGACACCATCTACAAGGATACATATTGATAAGAGAAATCAAAGCATGGTCAATAGCCTCATAAAGATTGGAAAACTAAGGATCATTCTAGATTTATGAAGAAGGGATTTAGGTCATCTCAGTATATGCATCCAAAAAGGAGTGCTCAATCCAGTTAACCTACCAAAACCATGCATCAACAAAATTATCCTACTCAAAGTGAGAATAAGCCAATATAAACTACAAAAGAGAATGTAGAAGAGGGAAATAAAGGGCCTCTACAATGTTGGGGTTGTGAAGAGGGACACCTATTAAGAGACTTCCCTCCTAGGTAGCATGATAACAAGAGATTATACAATGTTCAAGAGGCTACTATAGTTGAGGATGTAACCAAAATTACACCCCAAATTTATGCAGTTGTCGAGAATCAACAAGCATACGAACAAGACTCGGTGGTGAAAATAGAAGGTATACTTTTCAACCATTCCATTACTATTTTGATTGACCCTATTTCTAAACTGTTATGAGGAAAATCACTCTATGGCATGGGGTAAACCACAACAGAGGGAATGACTTCATAAATAAACTCTAATCCCAAGTATTCTATATAAATGAAAATGATAACAAGACAAGATAAATATCCTACCTCGTCTGAACGTTCAATGAAGACCACCGTTGATCATTCGAATCAAAGATTTATACCTACAACTTGTCCTCAACAACCAAGATATGAAAGCATATGGTGATAATATATAATGTTAGAAGATCAATAGAATAATCCACTAGCATTCATAAAAAATACACCCATGGAATAATAATTCAAATATTTTCAAGACATCAATTAGATGAGAAAAGAGTATTTCTATGAAAATATGATCAACATAAGTGTACAAGTGATTTTTTTTGTGTCGGAATGTCTCATAACCGAGAAACTAAGTCCCTTCCATCTAGGCCTTCACCACTTCAATCCTCCACCAAAGGCAAGCTCATATAAGAGAGACAACAAGGTTCTCCATCAAAGAGGGAAGAGCTTGGGGGTTGAACAATGTGTTCATACTTTAAAGAAAAAAGAGATGCAAAATCAATGTGAAGTGAAAATTTCTCTAGAGTATCTTTTCTCTCAAAAGTTGAATTCTCTCCTCCTCCACAGTTTGGATATGGCCCAATTTATATCCTTCAAATGGAACTGAAGGGTCGAGTCAAAATGTTTCTAGTATATGGAATGTCAAGGGTCATGGATCTTGTAATGTGACATGGAAACCTAACACATTTTTTAATTTTGAGCACCAAAATTGATGTACATGGGGTGTAATGGTGAAACCTACGTATACACATGCTGTCTAAGTTGTAGGGCACATATATGTGGAAAAATATCATTTTTTGGCTCTGGGAAGTGCAAAAGGGGACTTCAAGTCTGCATAGGGAAATGGAAAAGTCCTTCTGAGCAAGTTGCATGGGGTGAGGAAAATATTGCTATAATAGATGCCCCCCAATGTGTGAGGTTAGAGGAGTATATGCGATGGCCAAAATACATTATAATTACCATAATTGGAGTAATGGAGACCCAATTGAATGAACTAGTTGTTCATGAGAATATTACAATCCATAATGACTTTGTACAGATCACTATCAATTTGAATTACACTACATATCCATGTGGAAATATACCAACCATTTGATCATGGCCATGAATAGGAAATACAAATTAGATACATGCCATAGGCTATCATAGTCATGAAAAAGGCCTAGTGAAAACTAGTCTCAAAATCAATATGAAGATATCTATATACAATGAAGTACAATATGATCTCCCATGATCACTAAAGTCATATAGGTACTAGTCCAATGAATGATAGCAACAAATCAAGAAAGATACCACTATAAACTGATGTCTTCAAGTCTTCTAGATGATCTGCCAAAGGTGCAAGTCTACATTATGTGAATAGAGGAGTTGAGGTCGAACACAATTAGACTTCGTTTGATTACAGATCATTAAGGTATACCATTAACAAACACGAGATATCCTACCAATAATTAAAGTAGGTATCAAGGCATCGAGTACATTCTTACAAGTGTGAATAAAGGTGTTGAGGTCGAACACTTGAAGAATCCATCGATCAGGAAACATTGATGTATTCCCAACTGTCGATGGCAGGATAACCTGCCACTGATGATTGCAAGCCTCTAGGTATTCATAGGACTCTAGGCCTCGTTTCCAGAATATATGAGATGAAGTCGATGGAAGGAGACCTACTGAAAGGAGAACATTAAGGAATCTCTCATCATTCAACACAAGGTACAATGCAACAGCTTCATGATTTGGAGGAACTTTGACAAAGAGTATGCTCGTGAACCAATGACCCTTTGCGTCTTTCAGATGCACCAGATGCAAGCAATGCATGAAAAATACCCTTTGAATAACAACCAATAAGGAAAATTGTCAACAAAGGTGAGGAAACCACCAATAAGGCTAATGTCATCTAAGAAATTTTATGAATCCCAATGTGTGAATATATTTCTTACTGTCAAACACAAGGGAAACCCCCCAGTCAACAATCAATGAGGATATGTCGACTGTTGGGTTCGAGGTTACCTACCCATAATGAAAGTAGGACCAGGGTGCATGTTAGGACTACAACTTCATGTAACTTTGAGACACAATGAGGGTATGCCTGACATGCAAAGTCAGGAATTATGAGAAATGACTGACACAAGCTTATAGACATCCTTTTAACAAGAGCATGAGACATATGTAGGACTCCGATGACATAGAATTGATAATGAAAATTTGTGATGTAGGAGGCACCAATCAAACTCTCCATAGGGATTGGAAGAGTAACCAGTCATGGGAGAAAAATCTAAGTAACGATCTCATCTTCCTAAGGTCATTCTAAACCCAAAATTATGATGACAAGTAGACTCAAAAGGTTTTTCTCTATTCAAAGGAGACACGACTGCTGCCAATATGAGATAATATTCTTTTCTCGCCCGCCTTTTTTTGTTTGCTTCAAAAGAAAATTAATGCTATGATACAATGGAGAAAACTAATGTCAAGGAGGTGCATGCAGGGCATGGACACTCGGTGGAATGTTTGCTCTTAGGGTACAGGGTTTCAAGCTGCAAAGGATATAAACAAGGCTCTTCTTGGTTGGTGACGCGAATTGCTGAGGAAATAGGCTTGTAACGAGAAAGAAGGAACCAACAATAGGCTCAATACTGCAAGTAAGAGGATGAAATGCAATCACAAATTAACTCCAAAGAATGTCCTTTTTCATAGATTTAGTCCCCTAGGCCTGAAAAAGTATAAAAAAATACCTAGGAGAACTGTTCTAGCCAATGTTGACTAGAGTATTCCTTTTTTGAAATTAGTCTGCTTTGTCTGAAAAGGGGTTAAACTTATACCAAATATATGTCCTTTCAAATCCATTTAATGAGTGTGAAAGAGACAAGTTCACTTGAAAATATTTTCTCTTTTTTAGAGAGTTAAAAAAGAGCTTAACTAAGACTCATATGATGTTCTAAGCAACATATCATGGGGGAGGCAAAGGATCCTATGCAGGACTCTTGTCAGAATCTAGAAACACACTGGTAGTTGACACAATTTTGGGAGAACCCAAAACTTTCCAAGAAGAGGAGGATAAAATACTTGCAGAGGAGACTTTATCTACAATATATCGAAGAATGACCCTTATCTAGAAGGGTGTAGAAGAAGGAAGGTGAGGCTCTACAAGATCATTCCAATCAAAGGAAACCACCATAGGACTTGGAGAGAGCGTACTCAAAGAGAGTGGAATTATCCCTTGTTCAGGAGGTACAAAATTATAAATTCTAAGGACATGGTCGAAAGACGCATCACCCCCAAAAAGAAGAGTGGGATTGGCCAAAGATTACATCGACAATGTCACTTTCTTAGACTTGTCACTCTCCAAGAAAAGAGTGGGATCAATTGAAGATTTCATCGACATGACCACTTTTTCAACCATTGGTTGAATAGGATGCGAGACAACATGGTCAAGAGATGCACCACTCGCCAAAATAGGAGTGGTGTTAGCCGAATATTGCATCGACACAACTGTTGGTTGAACAAGATGTGAGACAACATGGTCAAGAGACACATCACCCCCCAAAATAAGAGTGGTGTCAGCCAAAGATGGCATCGATAGGACCATTGTATCAACCAAAAAAGGATTGGGATGTTGGGAAACCAAACATGACTCAGAACTCTAAGGGTTATAAGAAAAGGACCGCACTTCTTGTACCACTTCAATAGTAGGGAACAAATGAGTTAGATGATCTCCTTTGCAAATGATACAAAGGAACTTGGGATTATGTCCTATACGTCGAGTCTTATTAATCGTATGAATGCCCCCAACATGAATTGCATTGGATGGTGACATGATCCCAACATGACTTACAGAGGATAGTATCTGTTGGACACACCTACCACACTTAGAGGGGGGGGTGAATGAGTGTGGGGCTCTTTTTCCAAAACTTCCCTCTTGCATAAAAACTCATCAAATAGCATTCAACATTTATTAATTACCCATTGTTGTCATTTATAACTAGTTA
>JASDQU010105728.1:112658-123294 GCA_032191745.1 Picea mariana | reverse complement strand
TATAACATTCTCATCAAGGGAATCATATCAATCAATTACTTGACATCAACCAATGACATCAATCAAACCAAACCATTTACATCAATGACATATGATCCAACAATCTCCCAAGTAATCAAACCATTGGCATCAATGACAAACCATTGGCATCAATGACAACATGATCCAACAGTATCTTGTCTTCAACATGAATTGCAGAGGATGTTCACGAACCTCCAACATGACTAGCAGAGGTTGGTGATGAATGTGCAGTGTGACTCACAGTGACTATAGTTGTTCTCCCAACATGACATGCAACAAATTTTTGTCAGTATTCAACATGACGTGTAGAGGTTGTTAACCTATCTCCAACATGACTAGCATAAGTTGGTGATATAATGCCAGTATGACTCGGAGTGTCTCGACTTGTGTTTCCATCATGAATTGCAGTGGTTGGTTGTGAAATTTGAGACCAAGGTTCCAGGAAAGACTGATTTTGAGATATTTTGAGCCAGGAAGGGTTCTGGTATACTATGGTCCTGTCTGAATATATGGTATCCTCCTCCAAACTGATTCATAAAGGGTTGTAAGGGCATCATCACCGAGGAAGCCACTTGCGAAGAGAAAGTGACATGAAAAGGGTTACACAAGTGAGGATATATGTTTCCCCTAGACGAAGGAGCTCCGTGAAGGGGGTTTCCCATACTTTAAAATTGATTCCCCCCATATGAAACACCATAAGAAAATAGGAGGTCTTCCATGAGAAAAGAGTTTGTAGGAACCATAATAGTGGAAGAAGGAGAGATGGAAGAGATGTAATAAGTAGAAATACCGCCCATTTGAACACTTTCTCCTGGAAAAGTGAAGCTAGGATTGGGTCCTGAGGAGGGAGGATTCCAACCTCCAACCATGAGAGTTGGTTGAGGGATATGACCCCCACCAAACGAAAAGGGAGAAAAAGGAGGCATCATGCCCCCATACCCAAAACTAGGATTCACATAAGAAGACGAGACAGAGGATGGAAAGTGCGAAGACATGCATGGAATACCAAGATAAAAATGATTAGAGGCCCAAGGTATTGGATGAGTATCATGATTAGACGTACCACTTGAAAATAAAAAAGGATTCTTCCCCATGGAATGAGAAAATACCATGGGCTGGGTAGTGCCAACTGAGGGAGTCATGGGGGATTCACTAACCATAGCAATGAAAAATCACGATGCAATACAAAATCCTAAGGTCAACTAATAATTATAGATCACACCAAAGTAAATAAAAAAGGTCAATTCACACAAACATGATATAGTGGCTGAAAAGGGGCCTCCTTCACTAGAGTAGGTATGTCTCGCCCAAGAGGGGCCTGAGACTCCCTTCAAAATATTGGAGGTATCATAATCAATTATAAGGGCCCTCGTGGGATTAACAGTGTAGTCAGTCAAATTMTCTCTGATAGGTAATCCCCCATAAAGGCTGTGTGTTTTCGGACCCTTATCTAACTCAGGGTACTTGCAGAATAACCCCTGCAAGTAACCTATGTGGCTACCTATGTCAAGCAACTAGAGCCACCATGATATAACCAATTCATAGGATAACAGTCATAAGTCAGGTCGACCGTATGGGAAGGGTAACAAAGCCCAAAATATTGAAAGCACTGCCTCTCACAAAGGTAAAGGTACTAGCAAGATCCCCAAATACAAATGGATCCCTAGAAATATCTATGAAGTTAAGAAAGTATTAGAGGGATATCTCTGCAACCAACTTCACATGACCTCGTGCTTAACTCCAGTGTGAGTAGAGCATCCTAGCATCACTAATTACACAATGGATTTCACCACTCCCTGGTCAGACACATATGTTTAATTTAATATCCTTGGAGAAGTTTACGCACAAAATCCTATTCCAAGGCCATATATCTTATTCTTGTTTGTGTACTTATGAAAAATAAATCGTTTCTAATCAATTTTAATTAATCAACGTTACTTTTAATGGCTTTGTTTACTCAAAAGAAGTGGTCATGAAATTGATGATGTTATGAATCAACAAATTAAAGAAATGAATATGAACATAAAGCTAAGTCCTAATCTTCGATTCTGAAAAGATGATAAGATTTTAAAATGCAACTTTCAATTCAACTATGCAATTTCAATAAGATGCAAAATTTCATATGTATCAAGATCAATACTAAACAACCAAAAGAGCAAATGCCAAAATGAAAGTATATTTTTGTATTTTCAATATAAAGAAAATAAAATGAAAGGACTGAATAACAACTTGATATATAGACCCTACTGCAATAAAAAAGAGACAATCAAAGAAGGATACCAAGAAGCAAACAATCATACCAAGATGCAAGGACAACCATGAAAAATATGATGAGAAAGAAAAATCGCCCGAAAATTCAACCATAAAAATGTTTCCTATCACTCTACAACCACTCAACAATTAGGAAAGAGACCCAAGAAGACTCAACAACCATCAAAACTCACCCAACAACACCAAACTCATCAAGTAAGCAAAAACACGTTGATGTACATGACTGTTTACGGAAAAATCGTGTATGTACGCACCCTATAGAAAGACAACTCACCTATGTACGTGTATGTCAAGGGGAAAACTACGTATATGTATTAAAACACTACTAGGGTAAGGATAAGGGTAAGAAACTCAGATACAAAGTAAACATAGGTTGTCAAGCAATCATGCGACAAGGAAACTGAGGATAGAAAAGATAAATTGAAGGAGAAAAACACTCCAAACCCCAAGATAGAAGATTGAATCCCCAGTATGGTTGCCAATTCTTTTACGAGGAAAATCACTCTATGGCATGGGGTAAACCACAATAGACGGAATGACTATAGAAATAAACTCTAATCCCAAGTATGATATATAAATAAAAATGCTAACAAGACAAGATAAAGAGCCTACCTTATCCAGATGTTCGATGAAGACCACCGTTGAGCACTCGACTCAAAGCTTTATACCTACAACTTGTCCTCAACAACCAAGATACACAAGCATGTGGTGATAATATATAATTTTAGCACATCAATAGCATAATCCATTAAAATTCATAACAAATAATCCCATGGAATAATAATTCAAATATTTGCAAGACATCAATTGGACGAGAAAATAGTATTTCTATTAAAATATGATCAACAAAAGTGTAAAAGTGACAAACTTTTGTTCATCACGTCTCAGAACCAAGAAACTAAGTCCCTTCCAGCTAGGCCTCCACCACTTCAATACTCCACCAAAGGAAAGATCATATAAGAGAGACAATGGGGTTCTCCATCAAAGAGAGAAGAGCTTGGGGGATGAACAATGTGTTCAGAATTAAAGGACAAAGGGATGCAAACTCAATGTGAAGTGAAAATTTCTCTAGAGTATATTTTCTCTCAAAAGTTGAATTATTTCCTCCTCGACGGTTTGGATATGGCTCAATTTATAGCCTTCAAATGGAACTGAAGGGTCGATTCAGAACATTTCTAGTATATGGAAGGTCAAGGATCATGGATCTTATGATGTGACATGGAAACCCAACAAAATTTTTAATTTTGGACACCAAAATCGATGTACACGGGTTGTAGTGGTGCAACCTAAGTATACACATGCTGTCTAACTTGTAGGGCATGTATATGTCAAAAAATATGATTTTTTGGCTCTAGGAAGTGCAAAAGGGGACTTCAAGTATGCATAGGGAAATGGAAAAGGCCTTCTGAGCAAATTGCATGGGGTGAGGTAAATCTTGGTATAACATAAAATTTGTTGGCCCTTGACCAGGTTTTGTTGATATCTGGTCAAGTTTGACCTATGTTTGGACTTCGACAGCCTGTCGAAGGAGGAGCGCAAGACAAAGTGGATATCATGGGATATCAGCCTCTTTTTGGGTCCTTTTTGGGATGTGGGAATATGTAACGAGATTGGGATGTTGGCCCATGGGTTTACCCATGTTTAGGCCTATTTTGTAATATATAAATAGATGCTTAGGATAGATAGAAGTGTGGTGCATCTATGTGGTGTATGCAAGATAGTTAAGTGCTACATGCAAGTATGGTTTGTATATGCTCTGTGCATATTGTGGGAGACTTGTAGAGTTAAGTGCAAGTCATTGTAGTAAGATTGTGGAAGGCTTAGTGCTGGAATGCAAGGAAGAAGGATCTAGCGAGCTGCACAGATCTTCTATCCTGTGTGTAATAAGGTTTTTGATGCTTTGTGCTTGTAACCGATTGACTGAAGACAATAAAGAAGAAGAGTTGGTGGACGTAGCCCTAGGGTGGGGGTGAACCACGTAAACATTGTGTTGTTATGATTTGTGCTTGTCTTAATGTGTTTATGACTCTCTTGCGAAGTGATTTAATAGAGATAGATAAATCTTTTCATGCTTTGTGCTAATGATATGTAAGAGTGTTAGATCTGACTTCTATGAATGTGCTTAGTGCTTGATTCTGCTAGATCTGATCCATCTATTTGTGCTAAGTGTTTAATTACATTAGATCAATGTGAATGCTGCGAAGCTCTGTTTTATCAGTAAAGTAGATATTGATTGCCTATTGAGGATATGACGGTGCTAAGAACTCTATTAAGTATCATAATCATAGATCTGTGTCCCAGCTAAGGTTATAGACACCTGAGTCTCGCAACCTCCCCTACCTCTACCCCAGGTGAGACTTCATCTGCTTCACAAGTGTTGCCGAAAGGGATGGTAGTTAGGGTTTTTTTGGTGTGTTGTTGTTGCGTTGAACTCTGGGTCTGCCCCTATGCCAACAAATGGTTCCGTTTCCGGGACCTAAACTGTGATGGTTGGGAACTGAGAAAGAAGAATCTTTGTGCAAAGATTCGTCCTAAAGTTGTGAAATCTCTGTGAATAGATATGTTTCTCTAGTGCGCAATATTCTACTTGATTTATAAAGCTTTGTGCTAAAAGAAAGAAGATCGATCTAAAGAAAATAGGTCAGATCTGAAGGAAAGAATCAAGATCTGAAAGCTTTGTGCTCTAAGAAAGGTAAAAGTGAGAATTTCTGATTAAAAGAGGTAATATTTGCAAKCTCTGTGCTCTGATAACGGTAAGAATAGTGAATGGTTTTAGATCTGGAAGTTTTGTGCTCTGTAGAAGTAAGATAAGTGGAAATTTTTGTTTCTAGAGTATGGATCTAGGTATGTTTAATATAGTCTGTCCTAGTTTGAAAACTAGGGTATTGATAGATGAAAGAAAATTTGATATTAATATATCTGATAAGAATAGTGAAAGATATGTTATACCTATGCATAGAAAGAATGTTTGGACTAACAAATGGATGTAGGATCCTAGAAAGAATTTGTTCCAGGTTAGCTCCTATGCTCCTAGCGCGCAGTACAAGGGAAGCTGGGGATCATTTAAAAGAAAGAGAGGATTAATCTTCTGTTACAGCTATAGAAGACCAGGACATATTGCTAAGGAATTCCCTGAAAGAATACCTAGCTATATTTGTTGCAAAGCTATGGACCATAAAGTGTTGGATTGCCCTAGAATGATTGCTAAAGTTGAAAGAGTGAATCTGAATCAGGAAAACCCTAAGGCAGATCCAAAGACTATAGCAGAATCCTATAAAGAATCAGAGAACGTATTGCTACAGATGAAGGAAACCCTGAATGACCACCGACATGTCATCTTATCAGAGATATTCAAAGAAAAAGAATGCATCAAAGAAAGAATAGGAGACTTCGACATTGACTGTGTTCTGGATGAGGAAACACAGGTGAATATCATGATAGAGAGAACTTGGGAAGCTATAGGGAAGCCTGCTATGATTCCTTCATTAGGAGGAATAGGATTATTCAGAGGAAAAATGGTAAACCTATGTGGGAAGCTTGCTCATGTACCTATGCACGTTAATGGAACTTCGATAGAAGAAGATTTTGAGATTATTAAATTTATTGAAGACAACACCCCATTTACCATGTTACTAGCTAGCCCTTGGATTAAAAGAGACTAGGCCTGAAGGAAAGAAGAAGAAGCAGTGTTAGAACAACAGAAGCATGAGTTAAAATAATTCATGACTAGAAGGATCGCACATTTGATTGCAGAACAGGAGAACAGATTGAAGCTATTTAACACCAGATACCCTGAAGTTGAGGTTGCAAGAACCCTAGAAGACCAATAAAAGATTGAGTTACTTATCCCAGATAAAGAAAATGTATTACCCTCGAATCCTAGGAAAGAATCTCAATAGCACGTAGTGACTATTTCAAACGAAGATAAGAATCAGAATGGAAAAATACATACCGAGACAAAGCTCACTAGAAAGAAGGCTAGAAAGATTTAAGATTTGCAAAATAAGATTTAAAAGTTGCAAAATGTTCCAAAGGGAACTTCGTAGATGGAAAAATTGAAAAATTGGAGCTTCATCGGGATATCAAAACAATGACACATGGCACTTCTCCATGGAGAAGCAATATAGCCATTGGGGACATTATAATCGTTCGATCGAGCTATGAACGATAGAAAGGAAATTATTGTTCATTATCAGACCGTTGGACTGCACCATAACATACAGAACAAAGTTAATGAAGTATTCATACTTGTTGCAAGAGACCCGTTTTTGAGTTACCTATTTATCCCATTGCGCCATGCACCGAGATAATTTTTGCTAATTAAGAATTTGAACCCACAGACTAAGCCAAGTTTATACAATGATTGTTGTGCTCCTGCTCCCTATCTCACTACTATGTCTAAGCTATTCTCTGAACCCACGATTGTTAACCCTGAGTGTGTATGTTGGACGAATTGAGCACCGTAGAGAAAGATGTTGAAGAATTTTTGATCGACTTGATGACTGAAAGAGTCATGTCAGAGAGAGGATTATCCATAGGTGTACAAGCATCATCCATGAGAGGACTTCTAGACTCTCTGTCAATTGCTCGAGCTGGGCCATCCCGACCATCAGATGAGAAGCGAACTAAGTACAAGGATGATCTCGTAAATGCTAAGTTTATTCCGAGCATATTACCTACCTATATACCACCTTTGAGTGGTGATGTAAACCATGACAACTCACCTAGAGATTTTGAGTATGCCTTGGTCATTGTGTACCTCTCGAAGGGGATATGTGTAGTTCGCGCAGACTAAGAAAAGATTGCAGCATTGAAGTTTAGCGAATTCAACCTCAGTGACCAGAAAGTTTAAAACATGATCACCCCTCATAAGTACTTGACCAGAACAAAGGGAAATAATTCAAAGATCATCCCTCAGTCATGGACCCATAACCTCGCACAGTCGACCCTATTGAACATTATGAAGATTCTGCACTTCGAACAACACTAGGAGGTGAATGCATGTGTCAAATTGCTGTTGTCTTATTACCATGGATGTTATCTATGGTTAAACTGTCACATAATAGTGGATCCAACGTTGATAAATCAGATGATTGGGCTTAGTATGCAAGGACCCGACCCACATGATTTCTATCCTAGAAAATCCATGGACCACACTCTTGCTCAAAGGATCAGGGACACTTATGGCGATGTTGAGAAAGGAATGCGAGGCTACAAGGTATCTTCTATCCAAAGCGGCGCAGTGCGCCTCACCTGTCAATTAATCATAGGAAAGTTAGTACGAAAGAACTGATCCACCCAAGTCATTGGTTTTGTAGTCGACCTCGCAGGGAAGTTCATAGAGGGCCTACAAATGAGTTGGGTGCAGTACTTGGTGAACCAATTAGAACTTGACTGCAGAGAATCCCAAGATCAAGGGTACGAATTCCACTTTAGTTGGCTATTGATCCTGATTGCTTTCATTTCTTGGAAGATGCTGGAAGGTGCGACCTTCCTGAACATCGAGCCCTTTGAACCATTGGCTACGAAGTACAACACACTGTGGTATTCAAGTGACATGAATAAATAGTAGCAATCCAATGCTGTATTTCACGCATACTACAACCAGTTGAAGGTAGCCATATAGTCCATGCCTCACATAAATCTGAATACTTTACACAGGTTCCGACCTTTGATGAAGTTCAGCGCAGACCACCATTTCATTTCTATTACAGCACGCGCTGATGGGCACGAGGAACAACTTCAATCTTACTATAAGATAACAGAGGAGGACTTGGAGGAGATCACCATGGACTGGTCGATGGACCTCCTCATTCTAGTAGACCCTGTTGAGATATTCGACATAGATAGTCCATAAACTATGTAGTATACGCCCAGGTCGAGCAAGACAAAGAAGACTGAAGAGGTCCATGATTTAGACAACGCATTCATGAAGACCGCTTCCATCTCACCCGAGAAAGGAGGTGATGATGTAGAGTTGAATGACACAGAGGTCAAGCAACAATAGTGTGGTGAGGTTGATCCTCTGAAAAAGAGGAAAGGTTCGCCTCCAAAATCTTCCTCCCGGAATAAATCGAAGGCCACTATGATAAAGATGTAGACCATCCTCACCTCTAATGACTTTGACTTCCTCATAGAAGCCCTGAATGATGCTTCACTGGAGATAGTAGAGAAGCAAGAAGAAAAGCAAGAGGAGCTGTATGATTGAATCACGACTGGAATCTGAGGAGTACAACAAGCCTTGCAATCTATCTGCGCAATATTCACTGCACCGGGAGAGATAGAAGTGGGAGATGAGCCAGCTCAACTCCACCGAATAGTTGATACAGTCAAAGCTTGTCTTCAATGAGTGTAAGAGGAAACAACACAAGTCACCCAGGATTTGGTACAAGTACAGGGAGTACTTGTAAAACAATGTCGAGCTTCTGAATAGAAAAAGAGTGCTCTCCAAGCGATGTTCGATGAAGAAAAGGCACAACTGCAGCAAGCCAAGGAACATTTGCTCACCGAGAAACTCGACGTGAAGGAAATGCTCAACAGAGCACTTCACTCTGTGACTATTGTAGAAGTAAAGGCAGAGGATCAAGTCATGAAGCAAGTAGTGCAACTTGAAAAAGTGATCCAACAACTCCAGCAATGCATAGCATATTTGGAGCTACACACAGTACCCAGACCCCTCAAGATGTAAGATACCAAAGGGAAGCAACCGCCAGGAGCGCAGTTGAGAGATTGAAGGTTCTTGTCAGGGAATGCAAGAAGCTGAGTAACTGTAGTGCCCAGACATATGAGAACCTCACTGAGAATCCAGAATTGGAGGCACTAGAGTCGTAGCTCCAGGAAGCAAAGAAACACATAGACACACTACAGGTGTAGCTGAAGGCCCTGTTAGCTGTAGACAGAATGAAGAGATCTCAAGAGAAATGCACCGTCCAACATCAGATCCATATGCTTCAAAGCAAAGTTATAGAAGTAAATCAATGACTCCAACCTGTGTAATATAAGGCCTATCAGTTGTTCACAGAGGTCGAGAGCTGAGGAGCAGAGATAGAGCAGGTTGTTAATGCAACAAAACAACGCCTAGAAGGGCCAGTGAACAATGTAGTAATCCAGGAGTTCACCGAGCAAGAGGCTGTAGCACAATAGTAGGTCGAAGCATATCGAGCCAATCTCAAGGCGTTCAAGGTAGAATTGATCAAACCAGAGTGATGCAGGACAAGTCACAGGTGAGTGTTGGGGGCCTGTTGGCCCTTGACTAGGTTTTTGTTGATATCGAGTCAAGTTTGATGTAAACACTGTGTTGTTATGCTTTGTGATTGTCTTAATTTGTTTATGATCCTCTTGCTAAGTGCTTTAATAGAGATAGATAAATCTGTTCATGCTTTGTGCTAATGATGTGTAAGAATTTTAGATCTTACTTCTATGAATGTGCTTAGTGCTTGCTTCTGCTAAATCTGATCCATCTGTTTGTGCTAAGTGTTTAATTACATTAGATCAGTGTGAATGCTGTGAAGCTCTGTTTTATCAGGGAAGTAGATATTGATTTCCTATTGAGGATATGACGGTAATAAGAACTCTATTAAGTATCATAATCATAGATCTGTGTCCCAGCTAAGGTTGCGGATGCTTGAGTCTAGCAACCACCCCTGCCTCTACCTTGGGTGAGACTTCATCTGCTTCACAGGTGTTGCCGAAAGGGATGGTAGTTAGGGTTTTGTTGGTGAGCTGTTGTAGCGTTGAACCCTGGGTCTGCCCCTGTGCCAACAAACTTATATATATATATTCACCCCAAGTTGTTGAGGCATGTGATTTACAAAGAATAAAGCATGTAAATTTGTGATTAGTTCAACTAGCCATGAGAACTAAGATGAAAATGACAAAGGTGATAGAAGCATGCTAGTTTGAAATGAATGGAACACACATAGAAGCAAACTTGAATATACTACCCCTGGGGTCATATGACCTATTGATCATTATGAACTAGTTGGAATCCCATAAGGTTAAATTGAACTGTTTCAACAAGACCATGGAATGTGAATATGATAAGGGAAGCAAGAGAGTCTTACAAAAAATCCAAAAACTAGTATCAATGAGACAAATATAAACATTGCAACTCAAGAAATATTGCAGGAAGTGATATCCCTTATATGTTATGCATGTGATAGATTCAATAGAAAATAGTAAGATAAAAATTGAATATCACCTAGTGCTTTATGCATACAGAGATGTGTTTCTAGAGGAAATACCAAGACTACCTCCCAAGAGGCATATTGAATTTTCTATAGAAATCATGTACGGAGTAGTGCCTTTGTCAATAGTTACTTATAGGATGACCAAATTAGGGTTG
>JASDQU010105728.1:84258-112638 GCA_032191745.1 Picea mariana | reverse complement strand
CAGGAGCGCAGTTGAGAGATTGAAGGTTCTTGTCAGGGAATGCAAGAAGCTGAGTAACTGTAGTGCCCAGACATATGAGAACCTCACTGAGAATCCAGAATTGGAGGCACTAGAGTCGTAGCTCCAGGAAGCAAAGAAACACATAGACACACTACAGGTGTAGCTGAAGGCCCTGTTAGCTGTAGACAGAATGAAGAGATCTCAAGAGAAATGCACCGTCCAACATCAGATCCATATGCTTCAAAGCAAAGTTATAGAAGTAAATCAATGACTCCAACCTGTGTAATATAAGGCCTATCAGTTGTTCACAGAGGTCGAGAGCTGAGGAGCAGAGATAGAGCAGGTTGTTAATGCAACAAAACAACGCCTAGAAGGGCCAGTGAACAATGTAGTAATCCAGGAGTTCACCGAGCAAGAGGCTGTAGCACAATAGTAGGTCGAAGCATATCGAGCCAATCTCAAGGCGTTCAAGGTAGAATTGATCAAACCAGAGTGATGCAGGACAAGTCACAGGTGAGTGTTGGGGGCCTGTTGGCCCTTGACTAGGTTTTTGTTGATATCGAGTCAAGTTTGATGTAAACACTGTGTTGTTATGCTTTGTGATTGTCTTAATTTGTTTATGATCCTCTTGCTAAGTGCTTTAATAGAGATAGATAAATCTGTTCATGCTTTGTGCTAATGATGTGTAAGAATTTTAGATCTTACTTCTATGAATGTGCTTAGTGCTTGCTTCTGCTAAATCTGATCCATCTGTTTGTGCTAAGTGTTTAATTACATTAGATCAGTGTGAATGCTGTGAAGCTCTGTTTTATCAGGGAAGTAGATATTGATTTCCTATTGAGGATATGACGGTAATAAGAACTCTATTAAGTATCATAATCATAGATCTGTGTCCCAGCTAAGGTTGCGGATGCTTGAGTCTAGCAACCACCCCTGCCTCTACCTTGGGTGAGACTTCATCTGCTTCACAGGTGTTGCCGAAAGGGATGGTAGTTAGGGTTTTGTTGGTGAGCTGTTGTAGCGTTGAACCCTGGGTCTGCCCCTGTGCCAACAAACTTATATATATATATTCACCCCAAGTTGTTGAGGCATGTGATTTACAAAGAATAAAGCATGTAAATTTGTGATTAGTTCAACTAGCCATGAGAACTAAGATGAAAATGACAAAGGTGATAGAAGCATGCTAGTTTGAAATGAATGGAACACACATAGAAGCAAACTTGAATATACTACCCCTGGGGTCATATGACCTATTGATCATTATGAACTAGTTGGAATCCCATAAGGTTAAATTGAACTGTTTCAACAAGACCATGGAATGTGAATATGATAAGGGAAGCAAGAGAGTCTTACAAAAAATCCAAAAACTAGTATCAATGAGACAAATATAAACATTGCAACTCAAGAAATATTGCAGGAAGTGATATCCCTTATATGTTATGCATGTGATAGATTCAATAGAAAATAGTAAGATAAAAATTGAATATCACCTAGTGCTTTATGCATACAGAGATGTGTTTCTAGAGGAAATACCAAGACTACCTCCCAAGAGGCATATTGAATTTTCTATAGAAATCATGTACGGAGTAGTGCCTTTGTCAATAGTTACTTATAGGATGACCAAATTAGGGTTGGTGGAGATGAAAATATAATAGAAATATATGTTAAACAAGGGATATATCAGACACAATGTGTAACATCACCAACCCCCTAGTTCTTGTTTAGGCTGATGGGGTATCAAAATTTTGATTTTTCTAACTACTTCACTTTTCCAATTAGCCCTTGTAGAATAATTATGCTCATAAACAGATTTACTAAGACTATAACCATGCTCAATTATGAGATCTGGATCAAACACTATTTCCCTCTAAAATTTTTGGTCCTTATACCCTCAATTCCACCTCAGTGCCATGTGGCACCCTGGCACACGGTGTCATCCTATGTGGAATGGACGTGGCATATTCCACATCACTCTTCGGAACCAAATATATCGTAATTCCAAAACACATGCCCATTGCTATCAAAACCCTTCCATCAGAGTGTTTCCACTCTGAACCATTCTGCAAACTCTAACAGTTGAGTTCAACAACATCCACCTCAATGAATTTGATGGTACGGGTGATACATCAATATACAACTAGGATTTTGTAAGAGTTATAAATTTCACATAGGTTAACGACCAATCCAAACCCCATCGTATTCGAGTGGGTGGAGCCCATGATATATCGAGGGTTGTTGTGCACCGTGGCCACCCTCCAATCAATTTCCTTGATCAATCCTCAAATTAATCCTTTCAACGTACTTCCTCCTCTAGAATCACAAGCCACTCTACCCAACCTCCTCTGATGGACTTCTAAGATCTATCATCGATAGATCCAAAGGATAGGAACTAGCCACCTATCCCGAGGAATAATACCAACAGGGTCTATGAATTATGAGCTTCCATGTGTTCTTCTCTAGCCACGCTGGCACCCCTTGCCATCCTGAAATCAATCCCTGTTACCCTCACTTAAGTAGAGACCTATGTGGTAGCCAAGTTTTTGAAAGACATGTGGTCCTACCCAAATCCACCACCTGTCTTGACATGTGGAACTTAGGACACATCACGTTTCACCCCTTCAAAGTGCCATACAACATTACCATGTGGCACAATAGCCACCTGCCACATGGACCCTCCACATGGACTGACATGGAATAAACATCATCGTTAATCACTAGCACATCTTTCCAGGTGCATACACTTATCTTGGGTGAGTGATATCATATTTGTCAGCATGATGTCACCTTCCTCCTGGATTCATCCAAATGAGACCCATCAAGATCAACCGCCATGATTACTTCCAGATGGGCTCTGATGGACAGTAAGGATTGATCCTCAGATTCTTCCCTTCGGAGTTCTCTAGTATCCTTTTCTTGGAATGCTTTGATTGTTGGAAATATTTCTATTTTTGACTCACTAGTTCAGTGGTAGTTAACTAGAGCTAGTTCTATTTTAGACTTTCCATTTTTAGACCATCACTATTATGCATTCATGCATTCCTAATAAGAGCTCACTGGTTGTTCAATTTGATTAATTATGAAATGTTCTGCCATATATGAGCATGTATTTCTCATTCATTCATTGTATTCGATCATTGATCAACCCATTCAAGTAGTGTGAATATGTTTTCTCATTCTTCCATATTGAATCTTTCGTCCTTTCCTTAATAAGATTTGTGTGTACTTTCTTTATCTAGGTCTCCTGCATAGGTTTCTATGAAACATTGACATGGTATCAGAGTCACGTTGCTAGGAGAAAACCAGAAAAACCATAGTAGAGGGAAATTGAATTTTTTAGGATCATAATCCGTGCATCTGAAAGTGTCACAACCTCTCCCTATCAAAAGGTGCAATAGTGACATGCACACTTATAAAATTGGAAATTTTTGGATAGTGTCGCATCCATGTTTTCACAGTTTTTGAAAATGTCGCAGTCTATCCTTGCATATGGGTGTGAGACAATCCTAAGTGTCACATTGTATCCTTCACACAGGGTGTGACAGTGTCTCAGGATTCCCATTAGGACAATGAGACACTCTTGAAAAAGTGTTTTTCAGTGATTTCTCAGRAAACATTTTCTGTGTTTTTCATAACCAGTAAGAGGGATGGATACGACACCAATTATTCAGTAAAATTTGGTGATAATTTTCACACCATAAAATTATTTTGACTAGAATCCGAAGGATGAATTCCAACTCAAAAGAAAAGGATTGTACAAMTTTAAAATGGTGACATAAACATAACCTGCATCAATGATTGATAATTCCATATGGGTGAACCATAAATATGAGGCCACAATAATTATTCTTGAATTAATTTCAACTAAGTTATGGTTTYATGTTTCTGCATGAAAGACTCCAAATGATATCTGGACCACCTTGGAAAGTATCTTTGGAAATCAGGATGAGATGAGAGGTCACATGCTTAAGGTAGAGTTGAATACCTTGGATCCTAAGTTTTTTGATAATATACAAGAATTCTTTACCAATTTTAAATATTTGATATTGAGCTTGGAATCTTGTGGTATTGATAAGTCTAAACAAGTAGACCAAATTATTTTAACAATATTGGCTAAGCTAGGACTAGAATATGTTGTCTATGTCTCCATTGTCCATTCTAGTAAATATCTCTTGGGATCAAAGTGGAATATTCCTACCATGGAGAAGTTCATTGATTCACTCAAACATGAGTAGGAAAAACTCATTTAGATGGGACTAATAAATGATCCCAAAGCACATGCACTCACCATGCATGATGGAAAAGGATCATACAAACAAAAATGAAAGGGGTAATCACTTCTAGAGCCAAAGAAGGAGGGATATTCCAAAGCTTTCAATGATTCTGTAGGTTTCAAAGACTCTTCAGATTCCAAGAAGAAGGGGGGAAAACAATGCACTTATTGCAATAAACCAAATCATGAATAATCCACATGCATAAGAAGAAAATCAATCTTATGGCACATGTAGTTTAGAAGAACAACCTTGGAAACTTCATTCTTGAAGGATCCAAGAATAAGAAGGAAGAAGATCCTGCATCTAAGAAAGGTAATCATCATGCTCTTATTGCAATTAATTCCTCATATGATTCATGGATTATAGATTATGGTGCATCACATTATGTGACATCGAAAGAGGAAGTTTTTACTTGTTTGAGTTCATGCTCAAGACCCCCTATTATCATGTGGGATGATATTCCAATAGCAATAGAAGTAGAGGGAAGAGTGGAAAACCCTAATGGAATTTTTGAGAATGTTTTACATGTTCCAAAGATTTCTGTAAATCTTCTCTCAATTTATCAGATCACTAAGAAAGGCAAAGGGTTGAATTTACATCAGATTATGTTTATTTACTTGACATGCATGACAATTTCATTATTGCAGTCGGTGAGGTATATCACAAACCAAGGCTGTACAAATTCACTAAGTTTGTTGACTATGTCTCATATTTACTACTTACACATGAGGATAGTACTTTGCATGTACCACTAGTCCAACATGTAGAGAATATTGTTCTTCCATCAGTTCTGGACATCATAGATGATTCCATACACTCAGATTATGTACATGGAAATGAGCAGGTAGTATATCCAGATAAGGAGCCAGTGTTGAAGCTTCAACATATTCCCAAGTGGGAAAATTACACAATTCATGCAGGGGATCCATTGGATTCGAGGAGGACTCGATCTCAACATGAGGAGCCTTATAATGTAATTTCAACTTCTGAACCAACGATTCCCATGCATTGCTATATATTTCAATATTTCGATCTGCAGTCTTATAGTGAGGCTATGGTAAATTCATTATGGTAAGAAACCATGAAGGAGGAGTATGACTCAGTCCTAGAGAATCAAACTTGGGATCTGGTTCCACTTCCACCAGAAAGGAATATTTTCATGTGAATATGGGTCCACAGGATCAATAGGTAAAAGGAAAGATAGGTTTCCAAAGGACTTCATCAGATCCATAAACATTTCTACATCTTCATAAAGACTTCCAGTGAGTAAAAGTTTCAGACTTTGCAGGATCATCTTGGAGTGAAGAACATAGTTGTGTAGTATCTGCATTTTCTTCTTTTGACGCATTGTCTTTTGAGGGGGGGTTTTGTTCCCACATGGTTTTATATATTTCCTCATTTTTAGTTAGTGTTCAATAGTTTCATTATACATGAGTACCTAATATGGCCTAGTTTTTGGAACTCATTTTTCATTAATCCATAGTGATTTTCAGGGGGGGTGTTAGAAATATTTCTATTTTCAACTGACTAGTTTAGTGGTAGTTAACTGGAGCTAGTTCTATTTTATACTTTCCATTTTTAGATCATCACTATTATTCATGCATGCATTACTAAGAAGAGATCATTTTTTATTAACTTTTATTAATTATGGAATGTTCTACCCTATATGAGTGTGTATTTCTCATTCATTCATTGTATTCAATCACTGATCAACTCATTGGAATAGTGAATATATTTTCTCATTCTTCCATATTGAATCTCTCATACTTTTCTTGATAATGTTTATTTGTACTTGATTTAGCTAGGTCTCATGTGTAGGTTTCTATGAAACATTGACACCCATGGCTACACAATCCAACCAACAGTTAGGATATTACGACACCAACTCTTACCAACGACCATAATTAAAGAACCTTTCCAAGGGATTGGAATCAACAAGGACCCACCCCCTATTACCTCGATAAATTATAGGTTTCCATGTGTCTTCCTCATACAAACATGATATTTATATCATCATGACATTATCATGATGTCACCCTTCCACTTACTCACCTCTAAATATTTCCACAYTGATCAATGATTGATATTACATCTCAGTTGTTCTCCCATCAATGGTTGGGATTTCTCCTCGGAGTCTTCCCTTCGAAGTATTTTCATTTCAGTGGACCAAAATTCTCTAGAGTACCCACCATGATGGGAGGTCATGATMACTCCAAATTATTCTATGATAGATTGAAGAATCCATTCAATTTGGAAAATCATYCCAGCCTAACCATGGAATACCTCGATGGACCCTCTATTATCAACAATCATGATCTCTTTGATAAKTCTCCGATGGATCCAATAACTATTAACAATATGGGCCCTTTGCAATCTCTCATATGTGAGGGACCCCTACAAATGGCCAAGATTATTTTTCTACGCTAAATCGAAGGYTGTGATTCTTTATGGTAAAAGACACATAATTGAATAGTTTCAACAGTCTACTTCAGGACTTAGCCAAATTTGGGTCTTCCTTAGTAAATTTCTAAGGCTTAACAAGCCTTTAGTATTATCTGTGATCCTTCTCTACCGACTAAGATCCTTCACATCACCACGTGGGTAAATATTCATGCCTTCTGAACTATCTATACCCAGACAAGGGAATTTCCATACCTGAGCTAGTTATATCATACATAATTTTAGCTTTAATACCATTGAATTGGATAAAACAAATCTGCATATGAAAAAATATATATATATATATATACCCAATTATCATTACCACAGTCAATACCCTTGGAAAAAACACATAAATATTTGCATAAACTCTGCGTGCATACACAATGCACAGTTCCAAGCAATTCTAGCAGCATATGCACACAAGTATAGTTACAACAACAATTACTGTTTCCTGTAACATATAATTACCATTTCTGAACAATTCAGGTTGTTATCGCTAGAATTCAACTCAAGATTGCTATTGAGTTAAGCCCAACACACCTTATTTCAAATGTTTTAAATAAAATAGTTTTAGAGAGGTGGAGGGATCACTCTCTTGATCTCAATTTAGTTAGATGAATGAGCTATTAGAACCAATTCCCTATGTGCAACAGATCAGGTTAAAAAAACCTCAATTGGAGTAAAAAGAGTATAAGGTATGACTAAGGAGAATTAATGAAACAAAACTAAAAATCATCAAAGAGCATCTGTTCTTTAATATATTTGACCATTAGAAGAATAAATTTACACTCATAAATAATTTCTGAACAAGGATTAAAAGACTCAAACATACATGTGGCAAAGATTGCACTATACAAAATAGAGAAACCTTTTCATCACATACATACAGTCATATAAGCATATAATAGTAATAATATGTTCAATATGAGGAAATAGAAGTGATAAACATAGACGAGATATACAAGCCAACCAGCAACTTCATTAACAATTGAAATATTTACACAGGTAGGATGGATGAAAATAGTTTAATAATAAGAACTCTTACGTCAAAAGTCAGGGATCCAACCCTTTCTTCTTCTACATCATTTGATATATAGTGTTTTGAATTAGTTACATGTACTTATGGTTGATCCTGACCATCAGGGACAACTCAAAACCAATCCCTACAAAAACTCAAAATGAATTTCAACCTTTCACTGCTGATATACAAAATAATAACAATTTACAGAAAACTTCCTAGGATCAAGGAAATAGCCTTGCATAAAAATATCTTTGATTGAATTTTTCTCCATTCGGATGATAACACTGCAACGTCCTTTTTATCCTTACCATATATATACTATATTTAAAGATCCATATGAATCCATCCTTTGACAACTCAGTCCTGGTGCCCAATCGGCATTTATCTTCGTATCCCAATATAGCCTTTTAGATCCAAAAAAGGTGTATAGATTCATAAAATGATCCATAAGATGTTAGCATAGGTATATCCCTCCTCTATTAAAAAAATATGAAACTAGGTGAGATTAGTAGCAAAATCGACTGCTACAGGTGTTCCTGTAGTGCCCCTATTTTTCTATATGCACGACTGCAGGAACTTCCTGTAGCGGCGACATACAAAAAACTAACTTTGCATATTTTTTATGCATTTCTTCACCCAGTCTGTAGTTGACCATAACAAAACAAATCATGCTACCTTAGAAATGAGAAACAAAAATGTTATCCCATAATCCATCACCATAAATCACAACTTAGGATTTTGCATTTGAGGTGGAATTCTCAAACTGTTAGATTTCCATGAAAGACTAATGCGATTCCTTCTACCAACAAATCCAACCTATCCTTTATGGTCTTCTTGGATTGATATCTAGTTTTCACTCTTATGGTCTTATCCCCTTCAGATCCAATCTTAGGGTTTGAGGATTTCACATTCTTCTTACCCTGTTTTCCAGCAGGGACTCTGTTTCTATCTGTAGGCCTCTTTTTATTCATTGTAAGAATTACCTTTTTATATTTGTTCCTCTCAGGCTTGATTACAAGCATTTTATTAGTAGTATATGTCTTCTCCATAGATTTAATAAGATCTTCATCTATAATAATGACCTTCTCTGTGATAGCAGGTTTATACATTGCTTTGGATTTTAACCTGAACTTATTTCGAGGCCTAATGCTCTTTTTTCCTACCACAAATTTATATTTAGAAGCATCATATTCAAAGGAAATTGAGGTATGAGGAATGATCTCTGGGGTATGATATTTAGGCTATATAGGATATACCAATTCCTATGTTGTCTCATGCTTTTTTTTATCTTCCTTCAATACCTTAGGTTTTATCAGTCTTTAGGTTCTTCTAGAATAAGTCTTCTATGCAAAAGGGAATGGGTGCTTACCTCCACCTAGGATATGAGAAGACCCTTCATCTGCTTGTAGGCTGGTTGGAGTAGCTTCCACAGGTTCATCTGAATTCTTTGAGTGAGCTACTCTTTTTATATTATTTGAAGTAGCTGGTTGACTGGCGCTAGATGGAGTTTATTGTTTAGGCTTAACAACCTTATCATGTGATTGTGCAACACAAGGATGCACTTTCTTCTCAAAACCTGTCAGGATCAAAATTTTATCCCAAGTCTTATGCAATTTCCCCAGCTCATCTTTGACAAGTACTTTAATCAAGCACTGATGATAAATTTCGTGAGGAGGGGTTTTGGGGTTTGATTGGACCTTCATGGCCATTTTTTTGAGATCCCTCAAGAAATAATATGGTAGATTCATTCTATTAATTCGTTCCAGATGAAGCAACACTCGTAGATAAAATAAAAATACAACAGAATAGCGCCCCTCACAGGTGATGAATCTTTTAAGAATGAGTAAGGATTCCATACATTCATAGACAATCCAATCCCTGGGAATTCCTTTGGCCCAGTTAGGGTCTCTGTGTTCGGGTTTCAAAAACTGATTTACATCTCCTCCTGTAATCAATTCATTTTTAAACCACTTTTTTCCATCAGTCGGGAGGTTGCAAGCAACTTCTATGGAATCCTATGTAACCTTCATGACCAAGTTTGCAATTCAGGCCCATTTTCCATTGAAACTCTCAGAAAATGCCCTGGCTGTAGCGTAATGATGACCATCCAAATTATTACAAAAAATATACCAAACTTCCTAATAAAAAATGTGGCAACTGTCTTCATAAGCCTCCATGATCTCAGGCCCTTCAGGTTCTTTCCTATTCACATGTCCACCTTTACCCATCTGCGCAATTGTGACCATAAGAATAGAATCTTGGCTACAAATATGGGATATGTCTACTGTGTAATGAGAATAATAAGGGATCTGCTGGCCCTGTGGGTGAAAATTAAAATTGAGCATCTTCTGTAGGTAATGAATAATGCGCCAATTTTAAAAATATGTTTTTTTAAAAACCTCATCCATGTAACCTTTTGGACAACTCATGTGTATAAAAGAGAAGACAACCCATATTCACATGCTATGGATGACAACTGGGACTTGCTAATTGTTTTGCATACTCATGAAATTTGTAGTACAACCCACAACTTCCACAACTCTCCAAGGTACTCGAAATAATCACGACCAGGGATAAGTGGAAGTTCCTGTAGCGCTCAACCATATTTGTGCTTTTTCTTTATTGGAACGATTAGAATTTGAATATGCAGCTTACTAAGTTAAATAATCATGAAGTATAGATGATGACATGACTTGTGACTCAAATGAAAATATTTGAATCTAAGTGATGTCATCAAGCAATCATTTAAACATGTGTATAATTCCTTATGTCCCCCTCTCACAAAACTAATTCCATCTCATTCATTCGATCTAGAATTATTTTAATCCCTTTAAGATAGGCTATTAAACCTTTAACAACATAATGCTAAATATTTATAACTTATACTAAATTTGAAATGACAAGTAGGAATGAATGAGGAATAAAACAATGAAGAACAAAGTAGGTGTTTACAATGGCTCCATGGGGGATGGAGTTTTCCCTGTGAAACTCTAAGAACTTTGAGTAGACTTGTTCCTTCTGATCCTTTGAGCTTTAGACCATGCTTATTTACAAACTGTGTTTTTCCAAATCCTGAGCTCTAGACAAACTTTATGTTGGATTACCGAGAGGGGGGGTGAATCAGTAATAGATAAATTGAATCATTTTTAAACATATAATCCAAGTGTTATATCAATGTAGCATTATCATCCAATAACTGCAGAGTAAATCTGCAATGAACAAATGAAAAATCATACACATACACAATACACCAATGTTTTACGTGGAAACCCAAAGCAGGAGAAAACCACAAAATGATTTTTCTTATATGTCTTGAAGAATTACATTCATTGGAAGCACCAAATTCCTTTGTTTTCCAGTTGCAACTGGAAGGAGGATCCAACCCCCTAGTTTCTCAGGCTACAACCTGAGGGAAGCTCCAACTCCCCAATTCTCTGGCTACAACTAGAAGGAGCCTACAACCCCCTATATTCTTCGGATACAACTGGAAGGTGGCTACAACCACCTTTCCTTTCCCCGTCCAACTGCCCTGAAGTAGAAGTAGAATGATGGAACCACTGTCACACTATCACTGTGAGATATACCACTGTAAACCTGTACCAATCAATCTGTAATCAACCTATACCATAAACAAGTGCATCAACCATGCACCAACCTATACAAAACTTGTACCATGAACAAGTGCATCAACCATGCACCAAACCTGTACAAAACCTGTACCATGAACAAGTGCATCAACCATGCACCAAACCTGTACAAAATCTGTACCATGAACAAGTGCATCAACCATGCACCAAACATGTACAAATAACCTGTCACAACAACCTATCGAAACAACCTATCACAACAACCTATCCCATCAATCTTATCAACAAAATCAAATCTACTCACCAAGGTAAATCACCAAGACAACTCTCAAATATGTGCATCAACCAACTGTAACACAAAAACTCATAATCATCACCAAGATCAATATGTGCTTCTAATAATATACCAATACAAGTATGCTACATCATCCATAAACCATGTGTCAAAAATACTACTAACAAGTGCCTCCAACCATGTACCAAGTATGTACCAATTACTCATCAACTATGACTCATCAAGATGTACCAACATCATCAACTATACACCTCATGTATGTGCCAACTCATCAACTACTTGTCTCAACCATGTACCCAACATGTACCTTAACCAAAAGCCCTCATTAATTTCATCATCCAAATATTATTTGTAACTCTGTAATAGACCCTGTGTATATGATCACATACCTGCAAACCTCACTTAACTTTCACAACAAGAGACTAGCATTTTCATCAAACTTTTCTTTAGTCTCACATGACTAGTTTGGGATTAGTCAACAACCCTAAGTTGAAATAATCATAAATATGTACCCATAATGAATAAAGATATGAAAATAGTACACAATGTTCTTCATTTTGTTTTATGCAATTTCTCCAGGTTTCATTACTTGGAACCTCTCAAAAAAGGAGTTATAGAAAAAATGGCATACCTTGCTGAAATCTGGCTTATTCTAGAGAGCGACCTTGTAGAGTGTGCCCCGCATGGAATATTTGTTGAATGGATCTGAAAATGTTACAAATAATACTAAATACTATAATATAACCGACACATTTTTTCTTACTTAATTTTTATTTGTTATGAAGAAGTTATGACGTTTTTACCTGAAACACCCGTTTTAGATTAGTTTCAGGACTAGCCACAAACCCTATTTTCCACGGAGTGTAACTACAAAAATACAACGACCCACAAGCTAAAATATTTACCACATATACTTGGATATGTTTCCTCAATGACCTATCAATTTAACGGTCTGAATCATTCTAGAAAATAAGTTATTGCAAAAATGGTGAGATGACCTATAAATAACACACCTTAGAAAACATCATCAAAAGAATTTATCCTCCCTTGAATTCCTGCCTTATTTTCTACACCTTCCCTCTGAAATTTGGCTTAGATATCCTTTGGTTACCTTAGTCACCTCTATATATTCATTATTCTCAAGTGTGATATAAAATGAGAGAGCCTTGCCTCTTATATACACTCTCCAAATATCTTCCTTAGAAGCATATTCTAGGTCACTTAATCCATTTCTATGTCACTTAACCTATTTATAGGTCACTTAACCCATTTATAGGTCACTTAAACTATTTTCTGTTAGAAAAATAGGACCGTGGAGCAATAAAATAAAACAATTGCGGAAACAAAACACATAAGATACACAATACAAGAGAGACACAAATTTACGTGGTTCACCCAGTGTGGGCTACATCCACTAGAGAAATTACCAGGTCCTTCCTTTATTATTATCCAACAAATGAAGGGATACAACCTATAGCAAAACTTGCTGTAACTTCCTCTTCTTTCTCTCACAGTCTCCTCTCTCAGAATACAATACTCACTATCAACCATAGCCGCAATACATTTCCCTCATAAAAGAGGGTTTCCTTATAGTAAAAAAAACCTAACATAATCTCTATCGTTAGATCTGTGACCTTATAATGAACGGTCCAGATTTACAATGAAATTACAATATACATTTACAAGGCAATTTTTCCTTCGGGGGCTTCGCCCTCGAACCCCCACTGGGGGCCCGCTTGCCTCTAGACCCCCCAGCCAGGGGGATAGCCCCCCTAGACCCTGCAGAGGAGGGGCTACACATTTATGGGGTGTAAAGTCTTCATGGGGTATAAACACGACTGAAAAACACAAGACCTCTGAGTCAGGAAGATAATCAGGCTCCACAACCAATAATCTCCCACTTGGAGACTGATCTCAACAACTCCACCGCTGTTGTATATGCTTGACTCTGAACCTTCTTGGACCTAGAAAATTTCTCATCTTTATATTCATTCTTGAAGACCAACTGAAACTGAGCAAGAACTCAGTTTCTCTCTGGTTACTCCCTTTGTTAACATATTTGCAGGATTTTGACTAGTGTGTATCTTTTCCAACTTCAAATGTCCATCTTCCAAGGTGGATCATACGAAGTGGTACCTCAACTATATATTCTTAGNAGTTTCTCTCTGGTTACTCCCTTTGTTAACATATTTGCAGGATTTTGACTAGTGTGTATCTTTTCCAACTTCAAATGTCCATCTTCCAAGGTGGATCATATGAAGTGGTACCTCAACTATATATTCTTAGTCTTCGAATGGAAGGCTGAGTTCTTTGCAAGATGAATTGCTCTCTCACTGTCATAGTACAACCTGCTATTCTCCTGCTTCTTTCCCAATTCCTCCATAAACCTTTGTAACCAAATCATCTCTTTACTAGCTTCTATAGCAACAACATACTTTGCCTCTGTTGTTGAAAGTGAAACAACCTTTTGTAGTTTCAAAATCCAATTTACTGTTGTTCCACCTATAGTAAAAACATACCCTGTGGTGCTCCTCCTACTGTCTTTATCACATACCATATCTGAATCAACATATCCCTGTAGAAAAGTGTTTGAACCTCCAAAACATAATGCATGAGTAGTAGTACCTCTCAAATACCCGAGAATCCACTTTACTGCCTCCCAATGTTCTTTACCTGGATTGTTCATATATCTTCTCACAACTCCCATTGCATGTGCAATATCTGGTCTTGTGAAAACCATTGCATACATCAAGCTACCAACTATTGATGAATAAGGGACCTTGGACATGTATTCTATCTCCTCCTGTTTCTTGGGACACATTTCCTTAGTTAATTTAAAATGGCTAGCCAAAGGTGTACTAACTGGTTTTGCATTCTACATTCTAAACCTTTCCAACACCTTCTCTATGTACTCACCCTAAGACAATGTCAATTTTTGATTTTTCCCGTCTCTTGTTATTCTCATGCCAAGGATTTTCTTTGCAGCACCTAAATCCTTCATAAAAAATGAGTTGGCTAATTTATTCTTGAGCATATTTATATCCTGCATATTAGACCCTACAACAAGCATGTCATCTACATACAATAGCAAGATAATATAGCTTCCATTTTCTAGCCTTTTAAAATAAACAAAGTGATCAAAATGACATCTACTATAACCCTGTTCTGTCATAAACCTGTCAAACTTCAAATACCACTACCTTGGAGCTTACTTTAGGCCATACAAGCTCTTCTTCAACCTGCATACCAAATTCTCCTTCCCTTTGACCTCATACCCCTGTGGCTGCTGCATATAAATCTCTTCCTCCAAATCCCCATGGAGAAAATATGTTTTTACATCTAATTGTTCAAGATGAAAATCTTCTACTACCACAAGACTTAAAATAGTCCTAATTGAAGTCANCAACAAGTCTAGCCTTGTACTTCTTTTCTCCTCCATCTTCTTCCTTCAACTTGTAAACCCATTTATTCTGCAATGCTCTTTTTCCCGCAGGCAACTGAACCAAGTCCCAAGTCTAGTTATTTACCAAGGAATTCATTTCCTCTTTCATGCCTTGCTCCCACTTCTTTTTGGTGTCTACCTGCATTGCCTCTTCATAACATTTTGGTTCACCAGAATCAGTCAACAATAAATAATACAATGAAGGAGAGTATCATTCACGGGGTATACTTAACCTGGTAGATCTTCTAACAACACTTGCAGGTGTTTGAGGTACCTGCTGCTCATGTTGTTGTACATTTTGATTTTTAGGTTCCTTTGGAATTACTTTTTCAGTGATCTCATCAAGCACTGTGTATTCTTGTTTTTCTTCTTCATGTTTCTTTCCCTAGAACTGATCTTTGTAAATGACCTTCTCATTGAATATGAAAACTGTACTCCTAATGATTTTGTTATTTTCATAATCCCACAAGCGATAACCAAAATTATTAACACCGTATCCAATAAAGGTACATTTCTTGGATTTAGACTCAAGCATTGTTCTATTTTCTTTATCAATATGGACAAATGCTTCACAACTGAAAGTTTTCAAAAAATAATAGTTTACCTTTTTTCCTGTCCATTCCTCCTCTGAAATTCTACCATCCAAAGAGCTTGAAGGTCCTCTGTTTATTAAGTAAACAACAATATCTACAACATCTGCCCAGAACTGTAAGGGCAAACCGACATGCAATCTCATACTCCTTGCACGCTCGATGATTGTCCTGTTCATCCTTTCTGACACACCATTTTCTTGTGGTGTTCTTGGAACTGTCTTCTCTCTATGAATCCCATGGTATGAACAGTAATCATCAAACTCCTTGCTGCAATATTTACCTCCATTATCTAATCTGAGACACTTCAAACTTTTTCCTGTCTCATTCTAAACTAAAGTTTTCCATTTCTTAAAAGTATCAAAAACATCAAATTTTTGTCGAATGCAGCAAACCCAAGTTTTTCTAGTTGCATCATCAATAAAAGTAACATAATAACGAGAGCCACCAAGAGATGATACCTGATATGCCCCCCATACATCTGTATGCACAATCTCTAACCTTTCATTCTTCTTTTCTTTTCCAACTCTGAGAAATCTGACTCTCTTTTGTTTTCCATAAACACAATGCTCACATAAGTCCAAATCAATTTGTTTAAGATCTGGAAACAAATTTATTTTGTGAAGTATCTGCATACCCTTCTCACCCATGTGTCCTAGCCTATGATGCCACAGTGTTGTATCCACTCATGTAGAAGCTAAAGATATACAAGAGTCAGTATTACCAGTACATAAATACAATGTACCTACCTTCTCTCCTTTTTCTATCACCAATGATCCTTTGATGACCTTCCACGTCTTATCTGTAAATATGGATATACAACCTTCACTTGCCAACTGCCCTGTTGAAATTAAAATTTTCCTTAAATATAGAACATGTCTTACCTCTTTCAACAACCATTGGTTTCCATTGCTTTATTTTTACCTTTCCCATTCCAACAATTTTGCATGGTGCATCATCACCCAAATGAACCTGTCCAAAATCACCTTGAACATAATCTAGAAAATGTTTCCTATGGGGTGTGACATGAAATGAATCCCCTGAATCTACTACCCAAGACACAAAAATATTATCTACGGAAAGAATCAAAGCATCTTGTAACACATCACCTGTTACATTTGCTTCCTGATTTCTCTCCTGTTGTCCATCTCTTTGTTTCTTTGGAGCTTTGCAATCTTTCTTCAGATGTACTTTCTTCCCACAATTCCAGCACTCTATCTTTCCAAGTATAGATTTGGATCTACCCTTCCTAGAATTCCCATGGTTCCCTGAACCCTTTCCTATATCCTTTTGTCTTCCTCTTTTCTCCATGTTCAATGCATTACCTGATGTCTCACCTATGCTTTTTCGTCGCATTTCCTCACTAAGGATAACACCAACAACATCATCAAATTTTAAAGTAATTGAACCAGAGACAGAGTTACTTATAGCCATGACCAAACTATTCCATCTTTCTGGAAATGAGCACAAGATTAGAAGAGCCCTAACCTCATCATCAAAGTCCACTTTTACGGAACTTAGTTGATTAATAACTGTATTAAATTCATTTAAATGATTTGCAACAAACCCACCTTTTGACATCTTCATATTAAATAATATCTTCATTAGAAATACCTTATTGGACGCCGAGGTTTTTTCATACAGTTTAGACAACATGTCCATCAGATCCTTTGTTGTCTTTTCTTTCGAAATATTGAAAGCCACCGACGCTGCCAAGCTCAGCCGTATTGTTCCTAGAGCCTTTCTGTCAAGAATCTCCCATTCTTCGTCCTTCATGGCCGTCATCTTCTTTGCTACTCCACCCAATGGTAGGAATAGATCCTTCTGATATAAATAATCTTCCATCTGCATCTTCCATAATTGGTAGTTTTGGCCATTAAATTTCTCGACCCTAAACTTTCCATCTTCCGACATTGCTCCCACTCGAACCAGGAACCCTCTTTTCCTGCGAGTTACCTTTTGCTCTGATACCGGTTGTTAGAAAAACAGGACCGTGGAGCAATAAAATAAAACAAATGTGGAAACAAAACACAGAAGATACACAATACAAGAGAGACACAATTTTATGTGGTTCACCCAGTTTGGGCTACGTCCATCAGAGAAATTGCCAGGTCCTTCCTTTATTATTATCCAACAAATGAAGGGATACAACCTACATCAAAACCTATTGTAACTTCCTCTTCTTTCTCTCACAGTCTCCTCTCTCAGAATACAATACTCTCCATCATACATAGCCGCAAAAAATTTCCCTCATAAAAGAGGGTTTCCTTCTAGGAAAAAAACCCTAACATAATTTCTACTATTAGATCTGCGACCTTATAATGAACGGTCCAGATTTACAATGAAATTACAATATACTTTTACAAGGCAATTTTTCCTTCGGGGGCTTCGCCCCCAAACCCCTACCGAGGGCCTGCTTGCCCCCGAACCCCGTAGAGGGGGTACCCCCCCTCTACACTCCCCTGTGTGGAAGAGTGTACACACTTCTAGGGTGTAAAGTCTTCATGGGGTATAAACATGGGTGAAAAACACAAGACCTCTGAGTCAAGAAGATAATCAGGCTCCATATTTTCTTCACCTTCCCTCTGAAATTCGGCTTAGATATCCTTTGGTTACCTCAGTCACCTCTATATATTCAATATGCTCAAGTGTGATATAAAATGAGAGAGCCTTGCCTCTTATTTATACTCTCAAAATATCTTCCTTAGAAGCATCTTCTAGGTCACTTAATCCATTTCTATGTAACTTAACCTATTTATAGGTCACTTAACCCATTTATAGGTCACTTAGAATATTTTCCTCATTTTTAGGGTTAACCACTTTCCATAATCAGAAAGTTCTCCATTACTTTATCATTTAAATATTCCTCCTTGACTTTGTCACCTCACTTTATCATTTAAATAATATCCTTTGATTTTGTCACTTCACTTTATTATTTAAATAATCCTTCTTGACTTTGTCGCTTTACTTTATCATTTAAATAATAATTTCTTCTTTGCAAGATATTTGACTTCTTTGACCTTTTGGGGCTTCAAGCCAACATATGAGGGTCCTCCAACTTCATAAGGCCATAACTCTCAAACCGTGAGGAGTTATGTGACGTTCCACATACCACCAGAAATGGCATGGTATGTACTATCCATATAGAATAGTATTAACTTAAAATATATTAAAACTCATACCATTAAACATGAAACAACATTGGGTCCATTACCCAAACCTTTGTGCTACCAGAATTCGCTACTAGACTTTCTTCAAGGGTTGACATCAATGAAAACCAACCTTAATCAACAATCTCCCCCTTTGGCATTTATGGCAACATTCTGATGCAAAACTAAAATAATTTCATGAAATACTGAAGTCATATCACTCATGCTCCCCCTGGAACCATGCCTCTGTCCTCTACATCTCTGTGACCATTTCTCCCCTTGGAATCATGCCTCTATCCTCTGCATCTGATAAATATCTCCTCCTTTGTCATCAATGACAAAGGTATATTTCCATCTAGGGCTGATCCCCCTAACTGAACTGTCCTCTTTATGGTGCTTCCTCATGTACATCTAAGACATATAAGATAAGCATTCAAAAGCAATGAAAATCCTCTTCACTACTAACAGATGTGATTCCTTTAGTGCTGCTTGAAATCGTGCCACCTGTCCAACTGCCTACATTACATTTGGTCTGGATGCTGTCACATATAGTAGGCTACCAATCATTGACCTGTATTTCCTCTGATCTGTAGACTTTGAATCATCATCTTTTATTAACTTGCAACTAGTTTGCATGGGAGTGATAACTGGTTTACAATATTCCATTCCGAACCTCTTTAGCATTTATCTGATATAATTGTTCTGAGAAATAAAAATTCCTTGGTTTCTTTGACATATCTGAAGTCCTAGAAAGAAGGATAGTTCTCCAAGTAATGACATTTAAAATTCATTATGCATATCCTTTGCAAATTTCTAGCTTAACCTGTCATCATCACTACCAAAAATAATATCATCAACATAAACTTCAATTAATAAAATACTATCTTGACTTACCATGATGTAGAGGTTGTTGTTTTCACTTCCTTTTCTGAACCCTGCCTTCTGTAGATATTTATCCATTCTAGAGTACCATGCTCTAGGAGCCTGTTTTATACCATACAAGGCCTTCTTTAATTTACACATATAATCTTCATTCTTTGACAACTTGAATCCTTCTAGTTGTTCAATGTAGATTTCTTGTTCAAGTTCCCCATTCAGAAAAGATGATTTTACATCCATCTAATACACTTTAATATTTTTGGAGCATGGATAAGCTAGAAGAAATCAGATTGCTTCCATTCTGGCAACTGGGGAAAATGTCTCTTCAAAGTCGGTTCCTTCAACCTGTGCATATCCTTTACATACCAATCTATCTCTTTTCCTTGTAACCTGCCCATCTTCATTCAATTTATTCCTATATACCCACTTTTTGCTGATCACATTCTTATCCTTTGGTCTTGGAACCAATTACCAAGTGTCATTTTTCTCTATTTGATCCAATTCTTCATCCATGGCCTTGTTCCAAAATTCATCCTTGTTGGCCTCTTCAAAATAGGTTGGTTCAATCATATATGTGAGTTCTAGGTGTGCTTTTTCTGGTGAATAGATTCTTCTTCTAGTCTCAACTCCTGTGTATTTGTTTCCGATAATTTGATCTGAAGGATGATTCTTTTGTACTCGTCTGCTAGGTTTTTTTGGAGTTATTTAATGAACTTCTTCTTTTGTTTTTGTCAGATCTTCTTCATCTTCCCCTTCTTTTTCATCTTTTTTTTCTTCTTCATAAAGTTGTTCCATTGATTCATTTTCTTCTTCCTTTAATTCTTGTCTACCTGTTTCATCAATTTCTACGTTGATGCTTTCCACCACTTTGTTCAATCTTAGGTTGTAACACTTGTATGATTTTCTTGTACTTGAGTAACCAACAAGTACTCCTTTTTCCACACGAGAGTCAAACTTTCCCATTCTTCCATCTTCTCTTTTGATGTAGCATTTTCTTCCAAAAACTCTGAAGTTATTTACATTTGTTGGTCTTCCTTTCCATAGCTCGTAAGGATTTTTGTCAGTGTTGTTTCTGAGAATTACTTTGTTTTGAATGTGAACTGCTATATGAACTACTCGTGTCCAAAAAATATCTGTCAATTTTGAATCCATTAGCATTGTTGGAGACATTTCCTGTACTATCCTAATCTTTATTTCAACAAATCCATTCTGTTGAGGTGTCTTAGAAACAAAGAATCTCCTTTTTATTCCATGATTGCTGTAGTATTCCATAAATTCCTTTGAAGTGAAATCTCCTTCATTATCAGATCTCAAGCATTTGATTTTTGAATCCATTTCATTTTCAACCATTTCCTTGTAGATATTGAAGTTTTCAAAATCTTATGACTTATTCTTGAAAAAGAAAACTGCGGTCATTATTGTATAATCATCAACTAATAAAATAAAGTATTTCTCACCTTTTAAGCCCTTTGATGTAGTTGGTCCAACTAGATCAGTATGCATAATTTCCAGTGGTCTTGTCGTTGAATATTCCTTTGATTTGAACCTGGTCTTTGTTTTCTTTCCTTGTTGACAATGTTTGCATAAATTGTTGATTGGTTTCGTAATTTGGGGCATTTCTCTGACTGCTTCTCTTTTGTGACTTTGACAAGGTTATCAAAATGTATGTGATCCATTCTTCTGCGTGATAGCCAACTTTCATCTTCCTTTCCAAGAAAACACTTTTCATTTCCAATTTTACTTAACACATATATGATTCTTGAAGTTCTCGTAGCTGTAGCAATCAATTTTCCTAAACCTTCTTTTCTTATCTCACACTTTTGTGAATCGAAAGTAACTTTATGACCTTGTACACACATGTTGGTCCTTGACCAAGTTTTGAAGAATACTTGGTCATATTTGACCATTTTTGGGACTGCGACAGCTTGCCAAAGATGGAGCGCAACGCAAAGCGGAAATTAGGGAAGCAAGACCTATTTTTGGTCCCTTTTAGGGTTTTGGGTTGATGTAAAGGGAAAGGGATGTTGACCCATGGGTTTACCCATGCTTAGGCCCATTTTGTAATCTATAAATATATACTTAGGCAATGTAAGTAGAGGGTAGTAGTAAATCTATGTGATGTACAGATAAAGGCTTAGTGCTAGTAGCTGGATCTGTGTGATTGGATGTATATTGAAAGTGTTTTATGCCTGATTGTAAGGAGATTGAAAAGCTAAGTGCAAGTTGTTGTAGTTTTGTGTTGAAGTGCAAGGAAGAAGGATCTAGCCAGCTGCACAAATCTTTTGTCCTGTGCGAAGTAAGGGTCACAGAAGCTCTATGCTGTAACCACTTGATCGAGATAATATAAAGAAAAAGACTTTGTGGACGTAGCCCTAGGGTGGGGGTGAACCATGGTAACTTTGGGTATTGTGCTCTGTGCTTTGACCTAATGTGTTTATCTCCTTCTTAGCTAAGTGCTTGCTGTGATTAAATAGATATAGTTATGCTCTGTGCTTATGATATATGAATGAATGTTACATCTGATATATAAGTTGCTTAGTGCTTGATCTGCTGAATCTAATCTATATTTCTGTGGCTAAGTACTGAATCATCTTTAGTCTAAGTATTCACTGTGATGCTCTGTGCTATTTGCAAAGTACCTTAAGGGTTAAATATTGATGAATGATCTATGGTAAGTGCTTTGTAAAAGATATAATCACAGATCAGTGTCCCAGCTAAGGTTGCAGACATATGAGTCCTGCAACCACTCCTGCCTCTACCTCGGGTGAGACTTCATCTGCTTCGCAGGTGTTGCCAAAAGGGATGGTAGTTAGGGTTTTGTTGGTGCGCTCTTGAGCATTGAACCTTGGGTCTACACATGTGCCAAAAAATGGTTCCCAAATGAAGAATGCAATTATATCTACACTGCAGATCATCCCAAACACACTTCATAGGTTTATACCTTTGATGAAATTTAGCATGGACCACCACTTCACCTATATTACAACACGTGGTGATGAGCATAAACAACAACTCCAATCCTACTACAAGATGACAAAAGATGACTTGGAGGAGATTACCAAGGAATGGTTGGCAGACCTCCTTGTTGTAGTGGACCCCACAGACATGTGATACGAGGAAAGCCCTGAAGCTATGCCGGATGCACCTGGGCCAAGCAGGACTAAGAAGGATGACAAAGTTGAAGATGTCCCTAACACGTCCATGAAGACTACTTCGATCTCACTTGCACAAGAAGGTGATGGTGACGATCTAGGTAGTACAAAAGTGGAGCAAAACAGAGGCAAGGTTACTCCACCTAGAGAGAAGGAGGATCCCTCCATGAAAAGAAAGATGACACCACCAAAACCATCCTCCCGAAAGAAAGCTAAGGCCACCCAGACCACGCTTAAAACTAACCTTACCCCGGATGAATTCAACTTCTTAATTTCCATGCTGAATGATGTTTCACTAGAGCTCATAGAAAACCAAGAAGCAAAGTAGGAGGAGCTATTCAACTGAATCAAGGGCAAAATCAAAGAAGTGCAACACACACTCCAGTCTAGCCAAGTAGTTTCTACGGTGCCTTTGATAAGAGGAACATCAAGAACAGGTGATGAGCCCAATCAATTACACAAGATCGCTGATCAAGTCGAAGCTCAGCTTCGACGAGCTTAAGAAGACACAACACAAGCCACCTAGGCTTTGATGAAAGCACAGAAAGCACTTCTAGAACAACAGAATGAGAAAAAATGGGAAAATATTGCCTTAAAAGTAAAGTGGAATGAGGAAAAGGCACATTTGCTAGCAGAGCAACTTGAAGTACATGAAAGGGTTCATAAGGCACTGCACTCTGTGATGGTCATAGAAGTGAAGATGGAAGACCACCTCCCACAGCAGGTGACCCAACTGGAAGAAGTAATCCAACAACTCCAACAACACATCATGGATCTAGAGATCCACACCATTCCTGAGACCCCCCAAGAAATAATATATACAAGAGAGGCCATTGCTCGAAGTGCAATTGGCCGATTAAAACCCTTTTCCTTGAAATGCAAGCAACTGAGCACTAGAAGTGCCCAAACTTATGAAACCCTCACAGAGAATCCATAATTGCAGACATTGGAGGCACATCTCCAAGAAGAAAAGTAGCATGCAGACATGCTATAGGTGCAGATAAATACTTTGACCCCAGTATAAAGAATGAAGAGGTTCATAGAACAATGCACATCCCAACAACATGTACATATGCTGCAAAGTAAAGTGATGGAAGTCTCCCAACGACTTCAACCAATCCAAGAAAAGGCATGCCAACTGTTTTCTGAACTTGAAAGCCAGGGAGATAAACTCGAATAGGTTGTCATCACTACAGAACACCACCTGGAAGGATTGCTCAATGACATAGTGATCCAGGAATTTACTGAGCAAGAGGTTGTTGCACTGCAGTAGGTTGAAGTAGCTCGAGCCAAGCTCAAGGCATTCAAAGTGGAATTGATCAGACCTGAGTGACTCGAGACAATTCACAAGTGAGTGTTGAGGGCCTGTTGGTCCTTGACCATTTTTGGGACTGCGACAACTTACCAAATATGGAGCGCAACACGAAGTGGAAATTAGGGAAGCAAGACCTATTTTTGGTCCCTTTTAGGGTTTTGGGTTGATGTAAAGGGAAAGGGATGTTGGCCCGTGGGTTTACCCACGCTTAGGCCCATTTTGTAATCTATAAATAGATACTTAGGCAATGTAAGTAGAGGTTAGTAGTACATCTATGGGATGTATAGCTAAAGGCTTAGTGCTAGTAGCTAGATCTATGTGATTGGATGTATATTGCAAGTGCTATGTGCCTAATTGTAAGGAGATTGAAAAGCTAAGTGCAAGTTGTTGTAGTTTTGTGCTGAAGTGCAAGGAAGAAGGATATAGCAAGATACACAGATCTTCTGTCCTGTGTAAAGTAAGGGTCACTGAAGCTCTATGCTATAACCGCTTAACCGAGATAATATAAAGAAGAAGACTTTGTGGACGTAGCCCTAGGGTGGGGGTGAACCACGATAACTTTGGGTATTGTGCTCTGTGCTTTGACCTAATGTGTTTATCTCCTTCTTAGCTAAGTTATTGCTATGATTAAATAGATCTAGTTATGCTCTGTGCTTACGATATATGAATGAATGTTAGATATGATATATAAGTTGCTTAGTGCTTGATCTGCTGAATCTAATCTATATTTCTGTGGCTAAGTACTGAATCATATTTAGTCTAAGTATCCACTACGATGCTCTTTGCTATCTTTGAAGTAACTTAAGGGTTAAATACTGATTAATGATCTATGCTAAGTGCCCTATAAAATATATAATCACAGATAAGTGTTCCAGCTAAGGTTGTAGACATCTGAGTCCTGCAACCACCCCTGCCTCTACCTCGGGTGAGACTTCATCTGCTTCACAGGTGTTGCTGAAAGGGATGGTAGTTAGGGTTTTTTTGGTGTTCTCTTGAGCATTAAACCCTGGGTCTTCCCTTGTGCCAACAACACATTTTAATCACACTTAGAAGATTATGTTTCATATCTTCTACTAGTAGAACATTTTCTGCCTTTGTATTCTTGTTCCCAATTTTGACTGTGTCATTCCAATGATTTTGGATGAATCATCGTTTTCAAAGGAGACTGATCCATCTCTTTCCTTTCGTAATGTAAGAAATTTTTCTCTATCACCTGTCATGTGTTTTGAACACCCATTGTCAACATACCAACCATGTTTCTTCTGTTTAGATTGTAGAGCAAGTGTTCATTCTACATTTCTATACTGATCCTATTTTCTTATCCATGTCCTTTTCTGAGGTTCCTATCTGTGGCTATTGTTATTTTGTTGTGGTTCTCTAGGAGGGACTGCCATTCTGCAATCTTTGGCCATGTGTCCAAAATTGTTACATTTGAAACATTCCACTTCAGTGCTCAAAGATTCAAACTTGTTGTAACTTCTTCTCCGTGTTTCACTAGGCCTTCTCGGATAACCCCTTTGTGTGTGACTTTCAAAGTTGTTTTTGTTCTTGTTGTTAGCTCTGCAATTCACATCTTTACGTCCAAAATTATTACATGCATAACATAAACCAAAAAATATAGTTTTACACCTGGGAGTTGAAGATCTTTTGAAAGGAGGTACTCTCATGAATTCTTCTTCTTCCTGAGGCCTATCTGTCGATTTCTGATTTTTAAATCTGAATCTTCTCGGTGGAGGAGTGTCCCTATAATATTGCTTATAGATATTCCTATCCCCCTTGATTATTTTCTTGCAAATCGTTTTGGATATGTTTCTTGCTCTGTTGTTTTGGAGCTTGATCATTTTTCTGTCTGATTGTATCCAAGTCCAGACTTGTCATGATGAGATTTTTGACTGTTGATAATGTCATCCAAAACTTTTGAGCTGTTCTACATATTTTTATTTTGAAGATCCTTTCTTAATGTGACAATCTCTGCTTCCAAATTTCCAATGATCTTGTCTTTTTATTCTAGTTGTTCTTTGAGTGATTCTTCAATTCTTTTATCTTCTTCTATTTGAACCCTTAAATTTGTGATCATTTCTTCTAGTTCTTGAGTGTGTTCTTTCTTGTCTAGTTCTTCTTGTAGTTTATTGTTTTTTTTGTTTTCTCTTCTGATAACTTCTATGGCACACATTAATTCCTCTCAGTAGTCAACTTCTGCCTCTTCAATTTATTCTTTGATTTCTTCATATTCTTCTTCGAAGTATTCTTTATCAGAGTCTTCTACTGCCATGAATAGAACTCTTTCTGTCTCACTGCCACTAACTTCATCTTCATCTGATGATGATATGTCTTCTTTGGTGCATAAGATTTTATTGAAAAATTTCTTTGTGGTTCTTTTTCCTTTATATGTTTTTTTTCCTTTTGAGTAACCTTCATCATTTCTTTTTTTCTTATAAGGAAATTTGTTAGCAAAATGACCAATACTATCACAATTAAAACAAATTAAAAGAATATTACCTCTATATCTACTGTTGGTTCCCTTGTTCAGTATTTTGACAAAGTTGGCCACTTCTTCATCATCTTCCCAGACATCACTGCTATTGCTATGTTCTTCTTTTTGCCTTCCCTTTTGATTTGAATTTTTGGATGCTTTGAAGGCTGCTTCTTTTATATCTGGATTTTCCTGTTCAGTTCTCATTTCATATGATGTGATGATTCCATGTAATCCATCCATGCTTATTGAGTTTAGATCTGATCTTTCTCTTAGAGATGATATCTTAGGGTCAAATCTCATAGGAAGAGATCTTAGTAATTTTTGAACAATTACAGGTTCTTTGATTTCTTCTCCCAATCCTATAATTGCATTTAATGGTTCATCAACTCATAAAATGTAAGCTACAATATTATCATATTCCTTCATCTTAAGTTGTTTGAACTGACCTCTGTAAGTTTGAAGATTTCCTTCTTTGACTTTTGAATCTCCTTCATAAATATTTTGAAGTTTGTTCCAAATCTCTTTAGCTGATTTGCAATGTGCAAATTTGGTGAATACTATTTCACTAAGACCATTTAGAAGTGCATTTTTGGATTTGGAATTATTTTGACAGAGTTTCATTTCTTTTTCATTTGTTGGCGGAACTGCTGGTGCTGTGTATCCATCTACAATTGATTGCCAAATTTCAAATCCCTGTGCCTGTATATATGTTTTCATCTTTATGATCCAAAATGCATACTTCTGTCCATTGAACTGTGGTATTCCATTTTTATACAAGTTTTTGCTCTCCATGATCTACCTTTCAGTGGTTAAACTGATTTATGAAGGAACCTATCTCTAATACCAATTGGTGGATTACTAAGAGAGGGGGTGAGTCAGTAATAAAGAAATTGAATCCTTTTTATCCATATAATCCAAGTGTTGTATCAATTTAGCATTATCATCCAATAACTGCAGAGTAAAAAAGAAATGAAAAAATGAACAATCATACACATACATAGTACACCAATGTTTTACGTGGAAACCCAAAGTGGGATAAAACCACATAATGATTTTTCTTATATGTCTTGAAGAATTGCATTCATTTGAATCACCAAATTCCTTTGTTTTCTAGCAACAACTGGAAGGAGGCTCCAACCCCCTAGTTTCTCAGGCTACAACCTAAGGGAAGCTCCAACTCCCCAATTCTCTGGCTACAACCAGAAGGAGTCTACAACCCCCTATGTTCTCTGGCTACAACCAGAAGGTGGCTACAACCACCTGTCCTTGCCTCATCCAACCTCCATGAAGTAGAAGTAGAATGATGGAACCACTGTCACACTATCACTGTGAGATATACCACTGTAAACTTGTACCAATCAATCTGTAATCAACTTGTACCATAAACAAGTGCATCAACCATGCACAAAACTATACAAAACCTGTACCATGAACAAGTGCATCAACCATGCACCAAAATTGTACAAAACCTGTACCATGAACAACTGCATCAACCATGCACCAAACCTGTACAAAACCTGTACCATGAACAAGTGCATCAACCATGCACCAAACCTGTACAAATAATCTGCAACAAAAACCTATCCAAACAACCTATCACAACAACCTATCTCATCAATATTATCAACCAAATCAGATCTACTCACCAAGATCATTCACCAAGACAAATATCAAAGATGTGCATCAACCAACCATAACACAACAACTCATAATCATCACCAAGATCAATATGTGCTTCTAATAATATACCAATACAAGTAT
>JASDQU010105728.1:70970-84055 GCA_032191745.1 Picea mariana | reverse complement strand
TGTAATAGACCTTGTGTATATGATCACATACCTACAAACCTTCCTTAACTTTCACAACAACAGACTAGCATTTTCATCAAACTTTTCTTTAGTTTCACATGACTAGTTTTGGATTAGTCAACAACCCTAACTTGAAATAATCATAACTGTGTACCTGTAATGAATAAAGATCTGAAAATAGTATACAATGTTGTTTAGTTTTTTTTATGTAATTATTCCAAGTGTCACTACTTGGAACCTCTCAGAAAAGGAGTTATAGAAAAAATGACATACCTTGTTGAAATCTGGATTATTCTAGAGAGTGACCTTGTAAAGAATGCCACACATAGAATATTTGTTGAATGGATCTGAAAATGTTACAAAGAATAATAAATATGTTACTATAACCAACAAATTTTGTCTTACTTAATTTGGATCTGTTATGAATAATTTATGACATTTTTACCTGAAACACCTGTTTTAGACTAGTTTCAGGACTAGCCACAAACCTTATTTTCCACGGAGTGTAACTCCAAAAACACAATGACCCACAAGCTAGATTTTTTACCACAGATAATTGGATATGTTTCTTCAATGGAATATCAATTGCACGATCTGAATCATTCTAGAAAAAAATTTATTGCTAAAATGGTGAGATGACCTATGAATAACATACCTTAGAAAGCATCATTAAAAAAATTTATCCTCCCTTGAATTCGAGAATTCTTTTCTTCACCTTCCCTCTGAAATTCGGCTTAGATATCCTTTGGTTACCTCAATCACCTCTAGATATTCAATATTCTCAAGTGTGATATAAAATGAGAGAGCCTTTCCTCTTATTTATACTATCAAAATATCTTCCTTAGAAGCATCTTCTAGGTCACTTAACCCATTTCTAGGTCACTTAAGCTATTTCTAGGTCACTTAACCCATTTATTGGTCACTTAACCTATTTCTAGGTCACTTAACCCATTTATAGGTCACTTAACCTATTTTCCTCATCACTTTCCATAATTATAAAGTTCTCCATTACTTTATCATTTAAATATTCCTCCTTGACTTTGTCACCTCACTTTATCATTTAAATAATCTTCTTTGATTTTGTCACTTCACTTTATTATTTAAATAATCCTTCTTGACTTTGTCACTTTACTTTATCATTTAAATAAAAATTTCTTCTTTTCAATCTCTTTGACTTCTTTGACCTTTTGGGGCTTCAAGCCAACATATGAGGGTCCCCCAACTTCGTAAGGCCATAACTCTCAAACCGTGAGGAGTTATGTGACGTTTCACATACTACCAGAAATGACATGACATGTACTATCCATATAGAATAGTATTACCTTGAAATATATTAAAACTCATACTATTAAACATGAAACAACCTTAGGTCCATTACCCAAACCTTTGTGCTACCGGAATTCTCTACCGAACTTTCTTCAAGGGTTGACATCAATGACAACCAACGCTAATCAACATTCAAAAATGTATCAGACTGTAAAAAATAAAAACCATTTCTAAAAATTTAAAGAATAAAACAAACATTTCTCCATTGGGCTATGGAGTCTTTATTTCCTAATTACCAAACCATACCAATATGTACAATGATATTTGAGCCACCAATGGCCTTAGTAAAATAATTTCTTTAGAAAACACCCATTTAATCGACCACCAAAAACCTATTCACCTTCCAAATTATGCAATAGGAAAGTGTTGTTTTCCAAAATCTTCTTCACCTTGAATGGACTTGAACACATACTATCAAATTTACCATGATGATATTCTCTGCGAGAATCCCATTTCAGAACTAAATCACCAGGTACCAACTTCTCTATTTTTTTCTTTTTTGTCAAAATTCTCTTTAAATTTCTGTTGATGTTGATGTGCCTTCTCCAAAAGTTTCTCTCATGATTTCTGTATTTCTACAATGTGGAAAATCCTTCTAATAACATAATTAGGTTCAACTTCAATTTCCTGTAGCAATTTTACAACTGGAAAAACAAGTTGTACTGGAAAGACTTCTTCCATTCCATATACTAACTGAAACAGTGAGGTTCCAATTACTCTCTTTGTGCTAACATGATCAACCCACAAATTATATTTGAACTTTGAGTCCCAAGTTCTCTTATTATCTTCCATAAGCTTCTTAATGATCTTGACCATGATTTTATTGGATTATTCAGCTAGGTCATTACCTTGTGAGTAATAAGTAGTAGAATGTCTAAGCTTGATTCCATAGTCTTCATAGAACTTTACCATGTTAGTGGATATGAAAGCTATTGCGTTATCTACGATGATCACTTCTGGAAAACCAAATCTAGAAAACATATGCTCTTTAAGGAAACTTATGATTACCTTATCAGTTTCCCTCCTTGTAGGTACAACTTCAATACAATTTGTGAAGTAATTTGTAGCTGTCAAAATCCATTTGTGTTTGCCACTAGATGGAGGGTGTATCTTGCCAATTAAATCCAAAGCCCATTTTTGGAAAGGTGCAAAAATTGTTATAGGTTTGAGAGGTAAGGATTTAAGATTATGTTTACCAGAAAACCTTTGGCATTTCTCACATGCTCTAACCTTTTCAAAAACATAAAAAAATAGAATAATCCAATAGTACCCAACCCTAAGTATCTTATATGCAGTGGAATTCCAAAAATGATGTCCCCCACACACTCCTTCATGAAATTTTGACATGATTCTCTATGCTTCTTGTTCACCATGACACCTCAGTAAAAGTACAAAAGGATCCCTCCAAAACAAATTTTGATTATTTACCCAGTACTCAACCACTTTGAGTTTCAGAGATCTTACTTTAGACTTGTCCAATCCTGGAGGAGCTTGAAAATTCTACAAAAAATAATGGATATATCTATACCATCCCGATTCAACAATCTTTTCATTGACTTGAGAATTGTTGGTTTGAGGATGTGAATTTCCTGAATTATCATAGATGTAGCCAATTCCTAGAGCTATGCAATTTGAATAATCTAGAAGCTTAGATAACCCCTTCCATTTGACTAACTTAGTAGGCTTGATATCCATGTCACATTCCAATATCTTAGCTATCCATTTACTTCTCTTTCCATCACTGTCTGGTTGAGTCAAGATGTATTTAATAGAACTAGATGGTACATATGCAATGAATTTGGAGTGTAGCACATAAAATCTAAAATAATTTAGTTCTTTGACCAAAGAAAAGGCCTTCTTATCCGTAATATTATATTTTAACTCAACATCCTGAAGTTCCCTGCTAAAGAATGCAATGGGTTGTTCAAAAACCTCACAATTGTTTCTGTAAAAGAGCAGTTGCTAAAGTATCTTGAGATGCAAAAGAAAATATCAAGAACTCTTTTTCAAAATATGGGCTAATCAAAATAGGGGCATTTTAAATAGCCTGCTTAATAGACTGGAAATAATCTTTGGATTCAGTTCTCCATTTGATCTCACTACCTTTCTTCAACATGCTAGTTATGTGTTTGACCAATTCAACACAGTTGGGAATAAACCTTCTGAGAAAGTTTATCTTCCCAAGGAAAGACTGGATTTACTTCTTAGTTCTAGGGATGCAAATTTTTTGAATAGCTATCACTCTAACATGATCAATTTTAACTCCATCAAAACAAACAATATACCCTAGCAATTTCCCTTGTTCTAAAGCAAAATGAGACTTTTTTGGATTTAAAGAAAGACCATACCTTATACAATTCATAAATACCTGTTTCAAATGATGTAGATGCTCCTAATCAGATTTAGAGAATACAGTAATGTCATCCAAATTGATGACCACAAACTTATACTTCTCTCCCACGAAGGTGGTATCCATGGCTCACTAAAAAGTGGCCCTAGCATTCACCAAACCAAAAGGCATTTGGGCATACATAAAAGTACCCCAAGGTGTTGTGAATGAAATATTCTCCATGTCATATGGATGCAAAACTACTTGATTTTATCTAGAGAAACCATCAATTATAGACATCCTGCTAGATCCTACCACCCTCTGCAATATATGTTCCATTTTGGGCAATGGATAGTTGTCTTTCCAGGAACGTTTTTTCAAATTTTTTAAATCGACACAAAGTATGATTTCACCATTCTTCTTTCTCACGAGCACTAGATTTTCTATCTAGTTAGAGTACCTCAAGGGTACACTGATTTTAGCATCTAAAAGTTTATTTACTTCCTTCTCTATAATGGGTAACAAGAGAGGATTAATCTCCCTTAATTTCTTCTTGTAAGGTTTTACATTCTCTTTCAAAGGTATCTTATGTTGAATGACAGTTTCATCAAAGGTCCTAAGATCTTCATATTTCCATGCAAAAATATCAGTGAACTCCTTCAACAATTCTTCATATTTAGATCATTATTTTTCTGATAGGAATTTTGATAATTTGACATGCTTGGGATTTGCAGCAGTCCCAAGATTACAGTCAATCACCTCTACTTCTTTTTCTTGATCAAGGAGTTTCACAAGAACATCATTATGATAAAAAATCGTTTCAAGAGGTACAAGGCCTTTTGGGATGTGATTAGTAGGAAATTGCAAGATCTTATACCCAACAATCATATTATGAAAATTCAAATTCTGGTTAGCTTCATCCAAGTCCTCATTTGGATCAATATGAATTGAACAAAAATCATTTGAAGCTTCAATGAACCTTTTGATTCAAAATCCTCCTCAAATACTCTCCAATGCTTGACATTGTTTGGAATAGATGGTCTGTACCTAACCTCAACCTCATATTTTAGCTTTGGGGGGAAAAAGGGAGGTTTAAAAGTACTTGTTGCCATAGCCAATGAATCTACCTGCTCATTATAATTTCTTGTAATATATAAAATATTAAAAGATAGAAAAAAGGCTTCAACAACATCCCATACCTCATTTCTGTAGTCTTTCAACCGAATATCTTTTTTTGATATACATTTGCAACCTGTTGTACAATGAGTTCAGAATCCCCATGCACCATCAAATGTTGAATTTCCATTTCTCTGGCTACCCTGAGACCTAAAAACAATGCCTCATACTCTGCAATGCTATTTTTTGTATGAAATTATAACTTGTAAGATAGGTTAATGGCTTCATGTTAAGGAGAAATCAACACTACACCTTCCCCTGCGCCTTCTCTGGATGAGGCTCCATCAAAGTATCATTTCCATAGAAGATTTTGACTCCCAATAGATTGTGAAGAAAAAATTGGTTTTGTCAAAGGCAAAGACTGTTGGACAACATTATCAATATGAAATATAGAGGATCCCAAATCCACATCAACTACATATATAGGATGATTTATAGAATGATCATTGTCATTGATAATATAAGACAATTGAGCCTTATGATAGAGTCTTCTAAATTCCCCTCCAAAAATAGGTATAGTGGCATAAGAGAGATCCATTTGAATAGATCCCCCAAGCTTCTTACACCAATATATGGACAACAACATACCAAATATAGGAGGGATATCATCTACAACTATATCCATGACTAAACTTTAGCTGGGATTCAAGATAATGAAAAACCAAGGTCTTTGATAAACCCAAATAATTTTCCTTTTTTGGAATCAAAAGAAAAGAGATAATGGTATTCTTTAGTTATTTCTAACCCCAGTTCTTCCATGACAAGCTTTGGCATAAGATTATGGGAGGCTCTAGAATCTAATAGACAATTATGAAGGATTTTTTCATGAACATTTAATGAGACATAAAAAGGAGGAGTGGATTCATCCCTTTGTTCTACAATTGGACCTAAGACAATAGTGGGTTTTTCATCTTGGAGATTAATCACATCAGTAATAGGATCAATGAAAGAAAAAGGCTGTAACCATTTCAAAATATGACTCCTGTAAGAATTTTTTTTAACCAATTCAGTCAGAGGAATAAGAATTTTGATCTTACTTATCTCATGTTCTAGGATGAAAATAAATGATGACTTATCTTCTTCCGGGGCTGATACTTTCATAGCTGGTTGTACTTGATTTCTTTCAAGAGTCTTGCTGCATGTCCATACTATTGGGGCAACGGGTTTATCTTTTTGAATAATAGATTTAGTAGGGGCAACCTTGTCTTTTTGAGGAGCAGATCTAGTAAGAGCATATTTGGATATAAGATTATATCCTTGTTGATATGTGTTACAAAGAATATTATATATACTTTCTCTAGCCTTTGCATTTATTGAATTTTCATATTCATTTTGTGTTAGGTGACTAAGGGAAATATAATCTCCAAACAAATGAATATCTAGATCTTCATCTACATCTTCAACTTCTCGATTTTCTTCAATATAATTATTCTGTAGAGGTGTTTGAATTTCCTGATCATCATTATTTTTCTTATCCCTCTGCATGATATGAGGGTTATAATGTCTTCTATATTTATTTGTATTTTGATTTCCTTCTTGAGGTGCATTCCATTTCCTCCATATTTCTTTCCATATCCTCCAAGGAAATCTTCTGATTTTTAGTATTTGATGCAGAAGACTTATATTCTTCGTTTAGCTTTCCATTATATGATCTATTCTTCAGTTGTTCTGATGCTATAATGTTGGATTCAACTTCAATATTTGAATCTTCCATATCATCCAAAGTGGCTGATCTTATTTCCCTCAGCAACAAACAAAAATAAGCGTCAAAGGAATTAGCATAAGTGACCTTTTCTAACCTTTTAGCTGGTCTGATATCATCTGGTATTTTATGGTACATTCGATTGAATCTAATTCAGAGACACATTCACCATTCTTTCTTCAGATATTGCTGAATTATGTCATGTAATACAAATCATCTTTCTTGTCTCCCCACTTTCTCAAGAAGGTGGCATCAAGGTCTGTGATGGTATTAATAGAGTTATCTCTAAGGTTCCTAAGCCACTTCCTCACTTCTACACCTAAACTTTGAACAAAAAGCCTCATCCACACATCATCATAATCCACTTGAAAATTGTCAACAAAGGAATAAAAAGCAGTTAAATTCTCCTCTGCAATTGTTTCCCCTTCATTGTCAAACCTTGGAAGGTACTTCATGTAATCACTTGTCGGGAGAGGATGGATATTATTTGGTAATACCAAAGTCGCATATCTAGCAAATTTGATAGCATCTATTAGATTGGGAGGTGCTACATCAACCATTGTTTGACCACCTAAAGGTTGATTTGTATGTGAATACTGTGGTGATTTTAGTGATTGGGGTTATTGTGGTGATGAGGGATTAGGGATGTTCACCAATTGAATCTTAGGAGAGGACTGGATAATTTCTTCAACAAGTTTTTTAACAGTAAGGATATTAACTTGGAGGCTAAGAGTGGGTTTATCTTCTTGACTTTCTTCAAGGATTGGGATCTTTTCTAAGGGAGGGTACTCTATTTCTTCAGGGAATTCAAAGATTTCCTCATATTTATATCTACTCCCAGGATAGGGTGTGTAAAAATATTCTAGTTATAAAAATTCCTCTTTCTCTGAGGTGGATACTTCAGAAGGAGGTTAAAGAAATAGTTTTTCAGATCATAATTTCTTAATATATTTGGATTGTTTTAGGATCTTATTAGGGTCTAAAACAACATGCACATATAGAAATTCTGGATGGGCTCTAGTCCCCTTTCTCTTTGGAGCCAGAGTGTCTAATGTGGAGTCACCAGGTGAAAATATATTGCAATAAAATGTGTCTAGTTATAGTTTCACCACCTACAACTAGATCTATAAACTTATGCCATTCTACCCAGGGAAAATCTCATCATTTTTGTCCCCGACAATGACACCAAAAAATGTTATCGCTAGAAGTCAACTCAAGATTGCTATTGAGTTAAGCCTAGAACACCTTATTTCAAATGTTTTAAGAAAATATTTTTAGAGAGGTAGAAGGATCACTCTCTTGATATAAATGTAGTTATATGAATGAGCTATTAGAACCACTTCCCTATGTGCAACAAATCAGGTAAACAAAAAGCCTCAATTGGAGTAAAAAGAGTATAAGGTATGAATAAGGAGAATTAATGAAACAAAACTGACAATCATCAAATATAATTTGTTCTTTAATATATTTGACGAGTAGAAGAATAAACCTACACTCATAAATCCTTTCTGAACAAGGCTTAAAAGACTCAAACACACATGTGGCAAAGATTGCACTATACAAAATAGAGAAACCTTTTCAGCACACACATACAGTCATATAAGTATATAGCAGTAATAATATGTTCAATATGAGGAAATATAAGTGATAAACATAGATGAGAGATACACACCAACCATCAACTTCATAAACAACTGAAATCTTTGCACAGGTAGGATGAATCAAAATAGTTTAATAATAAGAACTCTTAAGTTGAAAGTCAGGGATCCAACCCTTTATTATTCTACATCATTTGATATTTAGTGTTTTGAATTAGTTACATGTACTTATGGTCGATCCTGACCATCAGGGACAACTCAAAACCAATCCCTACAAAAACTCAAAATGAATTTCAACCTTTGACTGTTGATATACAAAATAATAACAGTTTACAAAAAACTTCCTAGGATCAAGGAAATATCCTTGCACAAAAAAATATTTTATTGACTTGTTATCCATTCAGATGATAACATTGCATCATCCTCTTTATCCTTCCCCGATATATCTTATCTTCAAAGATCCATATGAATCCATCCTTTGACAACTCATTCCTGGTGCCCAATCTGCATTTATCTTCGTATCCCAATATAGCCTTTAAGATCCACAAAAGGTGTATAGCTTTATAACATGATCCATAAGATGTTAGCATAGGTATAGCCCTCCTCTGTTACAAAAATATGAAACTGGGTGAGATTAGCAGCAAAATCGACTGCTACAGGTGCTCCTATAACACCTTTGTTATTTTGTATGTGCGATTGTGGGAACTTCCTATAGCGACATACAAAAGAATAAATTTGCACTTTTTTGATGCCTTTCTTCACTCGGTATGAAACTGACCATAAAAAAACAAAGCATGATACCTTAGAAACGAGAAACAAAAAGGTTATCCCATACTCCATCACCATAAATCACAGTTTAGGATTTTGCATTTGAGGTGGAATTCGTAAACTGTCAAATTTCCATGAAAGACAGATGTGACTGCTTCTGCCAACAAATCCAACCTATCCTTTTTGGTTTTCTTGGATTGAGATATAGTTTGCATTCTTGTTGGCTTATCTCCTTCGGATCCAATCTTAGGGTTTGATCATTTAAAATTATTCTTACCCTATTTTTTGGCAGGGACCCTGTTTGTGTTTGTAGGTGTCTTTTTATTCATTGTCAGACTTCCCTTTTTAGATTTGTTCCTCTCAATATTGCTTACAAGAATTTTCTTAGTAGTAGATGGATTCTCCATAGGTTTAATAGGCTCTTCATCAATAATGATGACCTTCTCTGTGATAACAAGTTTATACATTGCTTTGGATTTTAACCTGAACTTATTTCGAGGCCTGGTGTTCCTTTTTCTTATCACAAATTTATATTTAGAAGCATCATCTTCAGAGGAACTTGAGCTATGAGGAATAATCTCTGGGGTATGATCTTTAGTTTGTATAGGATCTACCAATTTCGTTGTTGTCTTAGGATTTTTATCTTTCTTAAATACCCTGGGTTTTACCACTCTTTGGGTTCTTCTAAAATAATTCTTCTATGAAAAATGGAATGGGTTCTTACCTCCACCTAGGATACGAGAAGATCCTTCATCTTCTTGTTGGCCGGTTGGAGTAGCTTCCACAGGTTCATCTGAAGTATTTGAACAAACTAGTCTTTTTCTCAAAACCTGACTGGATCAAAAATTTATCCCAATTCTTCTGCAATTTCCCCATCTCAGATTTGACAAGTCCTTTAATTAAGACTTGATGATAAATTTTTTGAGGAGGGGTTTACTTGGACCTTCATGTCCATATTGTTGAGAACCCTCAAGAAATAGTAGGGTAGATCCATTCTCTTAATTCCTTCCAGATGAAGCAAAAATCGTAGATGAAATAAAAATACAACAGAATAGCACCCCTCACATGTGATGAATCTTTTAAGCATGAGTAAGGATTCCATACATTCATCAACAATCCAATCCATGGGAATGCCTTTGGCCCAATTAGGGTCTCTGTGTTTGTGTTTCAAAAGATGATTTACATATCCTCCTGTAATCAATTTATTTTAAACCACTTTTCACCATCAATTAGGAGGTTGCAAGCAGCTGCTATGGAATCCTATGTAACCTACATGACCAAGTTTGAAATTCGGGCCCATTGTCCATTGAAACTCTCAACAAATGCCTTGGATGTAGCATAATGATGACCATCCATCTTATTATAGAAAAGATACCAACCTTCTCGATAAAAAATGTGGCAACTTTCTTCATAAGCCTCCATGATCTCAGGCCCTTCGGGCTCTTTCTTATTCACATGTCCACCTTTACCCATTTGCACAACTACAACTAGAAGACTAGAATCTTGGCTACAAAGAATGGATTTGTCTACTATGTAATGAGAATAATAGGGGATATTCTGATTCTGTGGGTGCAAATTCAAATCGACCAACTGTTGTAGGTAATGAATAATGCATCAGTTTTGAAAATATGTTTTTTGAAAAACCTCATCCGTGTAACCTTCTGGACAACTGAATTATATAAAAGAAAAGACAACCCATATTTGCATGCTATTGCTAACAACTTGTACTTGATAACTTTTTTGCATACCCACGAACTTTCTAGTACAATCCACAACCTACATGACTCTCCAAGGTACTTGAAATAATCGTGACCAGGGACATGTGGAAGTTCTTGTAGCGCTCAACTAGATTTGTACTTTTTCTTTCTTGGGAGGATTAGAGTTTGAATTTGAAACTTACTAAGTTAAATACTCATGAAGTATAGATGCTGACATGACTTATGACTCAAATGAAAAGATTTGAAGCCAAGTAATGTCATCAAGCAATCATTTAAACATGTGTATAATTCCTTATGTTGCCCTCTCACAAAACTAAGTCCATCTCATTCATTCGATCTAGCATTATTTAATCCCTTTAATATAAGCTATTAAACCTTTAACAACATAATGATAAATATTTATAACTTATACTAAATTTGAAATGACGAGTAGGAATGGATGAGGAATAAAACAATGTAGAAAAAAGTAGGTGTTAACACAAGCAACAAATTTTCAAGGATAATTACAATAGTAAGAACCCATGACAACAGTCACATAATTAATTTTTTTGTGTATTTCTAACAGAATATATATGGAAGCATAAATATATTATCAATTACCCATAATAGGAACACATAATTACACACACAATAATTAAGTAAAATATTCATATAAATAACTTATCTTTTATGGAATATCACCAACTGCATGCATACCTCCAAATTGCCTCCTAGCCTTAGACTCTACTACTTATAACTCAGTAGTAGGTCACCCTCGAGCTAAGCATAAAATCCACTTGGGAAAAATATTTCTTAACTAGACATGGTCCAAAACTAGTACCAACATGGTATAGGCCAAGGTACCAAACCTAAAAAACACTCCAACCTACAGTCTCTCATTCCCAAACATCCTGCAAAACCTAAGGTAGTGTTCCCTAGGCTGCACCACTACCCTTCTAGGGCTCCAACACAGGATAGATAGGAAGTCTCATATCATTGTGGCTCTAGGAGTTCCATCTACCCTCAAAGGTCTCCAGGTACCCTCTGGGCCTTACACTAGGAAAAATATTCCCCAAATTTCTCCCTCCAAGGCTCCATCCCTCCCTAAGGAAACCCAAGGAGTAGTGTGCACACTCTTAGTAGTTATCTCACCTGGAGAGAATGATTACGAGCATGAAAAACCACTTCTTCAACGACATATGGGCTTGAAAACACACATATTCAACAAAATACGGTCCTGACAAACTTCCTCTTCAACAACACACAGGCCTGACAACCTTCCTCTTTAGATCAATTATTAGAAAAAACCTCCCCCAAGGCTTCCTCATTGCATATATGGTGATGTAAATAGGGTATAAATGGTAGCAACTAAGAGTGATCCTCTCCACCCTCGTGAACATGTTCTTTATCCCCCCCTCCAAATTGTTGGAGAGAATGATTGGATGAATGGGTAAAATGCTCTAAGTTTTTCCATTATAATTGCATGTTTATCCTATGACACTTGTCACCACATGCAACCCCTTTTAAACCCACTTGGTAATTCGTTCCCTCCTCTTGGGAAATTAGGATAACATAATGTATATGTATCCATAAATTAGGATTTTAGAAAATATTATAAAAATATTCTCCTGGCTTAACCCCCCTAGGATTATCCCTTTTCCTAGACTCTTATCCCCCTTCCCTATCTAGTGGAGTTTATCCCCTTAATATTTTGTCTGGTCGGTCTGTAGCAGTGCTGTTATTTTATTAATATCCAATTTTGATTACTTAATACATAGGATAGGCCTACATTCCTTTTAGTATCTGGCTCCCATCCTGTTTACTACACAGGAACTTTAGTCTCAAAGTATCATGGCTAACTAGTCTATATGATCAATTAAAATCGGGGTCAACTTGGTGTATTGCATTCCCCTCCCCCTTATTTATGCACTATACTTAGTGCATTAAACACAATGTTCTTTCCAAAATTCTTTAAAAAGACACATGCCTTGTCTACTGAGGATTTTTTTCCTTTTGTCTTGTATTGATACTACTGCTAGAAGTATTTTTCCTCTATTAAACATAGCTAATTCAGTAATAATTTATCTCATTGGAACATTCTTGTGCTTCCCCTTCCTTGTCGCACTCGCCCTCCAGGCTCAATAATCCATTCATCGATACATAGTCTTTTAGTGATCCATCTTGCACATGATTTCACACATAAGGAGGACACCAACATATTAACAAACCTCCATTAAGGTTATACAATTATAGGGCTCTGGTGTCCCCAACTATATCTCCTCTTCTCCATGGCTTCCAGTAGTTCCATATGTGGGAATACTTTCCTGCAACACTTCATCTTGCATTTATCCAAATAAATGGTGAGTATACCATGCACAACATACTTTTATTGCATTATTTATAAAATCTCTCAAATTAATTTTAGAATTGTCTACTCCTAAAAATTCAATCACAACTATCATATATATATATATATATATATATATATA
>JASDQU010105728.1:46204-58792 GCA_032191745.1 Picea mariana | reverse complement strand
CGACACTCCATAAGACATCGATGTTCATTTGCAGGAAGAGAATCTGGTCTATCAAGTCAAGGTCGAGGAGTTTGAATTGCTTGACCTTCCCTTTGAGATTGCCCACGGTCTCGATCCGGGGGTCACAAGGCTCATCTAACATTGTATTCTTAGAAACTGCATTTCTGCTCCCTGTATCTCTCGACATGGTGATTCCAAACTGTCAACGCACCTCAACAGGATAACTGGGATTGGGGATTGTGACTGAAGGCCAAGGGATTGTACAGGCTTGAGAAAAATTCAGAATTTGTAGGGCACTAAGTTCTCTCTAGGAAATAATGTGTCTTACACCGAGTTCACAGAACCTTATACTTGGGTTTAACTCACAATTTCTACAATAAATGATAAGGCTATTCATCATTAATCCTATATATGAAACTTGGAGTTGAGTTATCCAACGAGACTCATTAATGGGGTAAATCTATTAGGTGATCCTGGAAGTCACTGAACAAGTTGGTCAGGAATGAGGCCGACTTTAGACCTTACCATTTAATGGATTAGAATCCTAGTGCAAATACCGATGGCATCTTTGCGTACCACGGATTTATGGTTTAACAGACTTCAGACGAGTTACTGTAGAAATAATAAAGGCTGTGAATGGACTGGGTTCTTGTGGAACATGGACTAGGATTGATCGAGATTCTCTCTCCCTCCAACCAAAAAGGGGTCACCGTCACATTTAATGACTTTCATTAGTAGATTCGTGGCTCTTCTTATCCTATGCTGTCGAGTAAGAAGTTTTGCATCAAAAAAACACTTAGACAAAAAAATGAACTACATGTGGTGCAACAATGCACACTTCGACTTTATTAGTTGAATTCACAGAAATTGCAAAAATAATTTCAAATATAGCTACTATACATGCTCCTTTGGACTAGAGAAACATTAAGTTAGCTCTGTTCTGAGACATATAGGGTTTCGGGCGAGCACCATTCACCCATCCTAGACCAAGTATACCATCCAGTTGCGCGAGTCTAACTACTCTAGAAGGTCGGATCTCCGCAACTATAAATGGACCCACCCAATGCATACACAACTTGCATGGATGTTTCTGGTATCAACTGTCATAAAGTAGGACCTTATCTCCTTGTGTAAATGTTTTAGTCTTAATGTGTCTGTCATGCTAAGATTTCTACCTTGCTTTCTCAATTGATTGATGAAAGTATACTAGAAACTTGGTCTCTTCAAGTTCTTGCAATTCCATAAACCTCTGCGTGACTGATTCATTCTCTGAAATGGGTGTAATATTTACAATGTATAGACTCAGGGTAATGAATTATGTAGGTACCACAACTTCTTTCTCATAGACTAGCTGAAATGGAGTATACCTATGGATTTGCTTTATGGTTTTTCTGTAAGCCCACAAAAATGTTGGGACTCTGTCATCCTAATCCTCCATGTTTGCACAACAAAAATTCATTAATCCTCTCTCCAGAATCTTGTTAAATTCCTCTACTGTGCCATTGTCTTGCAGATGGTGTTAGGTTATGAAAAAGGTATAAATATCTTCCTTTTCCCCACATTTCATGATATCATCTTGATTGATTTTTTGGTTATTTAGAAGCAAATAGAATAGAAAATGAATAATATACTCTTTAGCATTGTTGTTGGAGATTAGATTACATAGATCCTAAATATGATTGGAATTATCTAGTTTTATTGCAGGATTGGTTAAATATTGTCAAACCCAAGATAGCAAGGGGAATCTTGAAGATGCACAAGCTATTGGAGGTTGAATACTTTATGGTGCAAAGTAGTTTTAAAGATAATTGATTTACTTATTGTAATAGTAAAGCAATCATGAGTATCTCTCGATCCTTAGGATATCTTAATTTACCCAGATTATTGTAACATATAAGGGGTAAATATATCTTGAAGAAAAAAGGAAGAATTGCACTCAATATTGGAGAATATAGAATTGCTATGCGTTAGCAATTTTTGTAGAATGTTGTACCAACTATGAAATCAATAGAAGCCTCGAGCGGTTTTACCATTTTTATATACCGAGTTTTAAATAGTAGTGCTTCTAAGGACCGAGGGCCCAGTCTGAAGGAGCTACTATTTGATCTGTAATTGTATCAGTTCAAATTATGTTTTGTGATTCAATTCTCTTTTATAGTAGTTAATGAACGCATAAGTGTGTTGATGATTTCATGTCAATTGCAAAAAATAGATATTCCCTGAAGCATTAAATGATTGTTGTTCCAATTCCTATTAGTGAGATTTGATGTGTGACGGTTCCTCATAAGTTCACATTTGTTTTTCCTTTCATTTAGTTCACATTTTCTATTCCTTTTACTTAGGTTACATTTGTTGTTCCTCTTACTTAGTTTACATTTGCTATTCCTTTATGCTAGAATATAGTTATTCCTTTCAATAGAAATACGATTGCTGTCTCCTTTCAGTTAGATTACAGTCTTTGTTCCTTTCCATAGATGGAGTAATTCACCTTTTTCTTTTCAACAATTTGATTCATAATGATAGTCATTTCTGCAAGTCTTTATCTAGATTCAATTACTGCTCTTAAAATGAATTCAATAGATTATCTAGTTCCTTTCCTTTTGTGCAGCTTTGGATTTCAATTCTTAGAATCTTTAATGAATGTTTGAGAAACTTGATTGTTGATAAACTTAGATTTTCTTTCACTACACGATTTAAGCCTCTATGAGCTATCTGCATAGACTTTGCTGATATTCTTTGAGATAAAAGACGAATCCTCAGGTTGATAAATTAATGTTAAACTAAGGTTTTTTTTAGACATCTTTAGAGCCCAACATTTTGGTGCCGTTGCCGGGGAAGAATGTCAAAGGTAGCATAGATTGTGCCTTTGGAGGATGATGTATTGAAGACAGAAGGTAAGAACCTACGCAGACAATAAGTAAGATGCTTATACCAATGCCTACCTCCAACTGATGCATTAAGAGATTGCATAGGTGTTTTTTTTCCTTTTTTCGATTTTTCCTTTTTGTTGTGTGAAGTGTGTATGACTAAGAAGAAAGATCTTGAAAAAACAAAACCTCCACCAAAAATTACCAAAGCCCAAGGTTCGGTGCTCCCTGGAAGAAGTAATTTCATAGATGACATCATCCAAAAAGCAGAATCTCAAGCTTCAGTTGGACCTAGAAAAGGATCTACCCGAATCCCTCAGGTGGCAGCTTCACCAACTGCAGCCCACATTGAGATTCATAGCAAAACTGAAGGGACTGAGCTAAGCTTTCAGAGCACAGATCTTCCACCCCTTAACCCTTTAGGAGAGGGAAACTCTTATAATCTGGAGGAAGGAGAAGGAGAAAATAGTGGGATAACTAAGATAGGCCCACCACCCAATCCTGAATCTCCTGTGAAAGAAGAAGGCATACCCGAAATCCCAGATAAAGGGAGTGCAATCAAATCCCCTAGAGGATCAGATAACCAATCAATTAAAATAAAATATCCGGATCAAGAAATCCCTAAAGATTTATGGCATATTTTCGATCAAATGGCACAACCAAATCCACAACATCCCCAGACTTCCACTTTGGAATATTCGATAGTTGATCCAATTGCCAATGCCCCCATGAAGGCTATTCCCCTACAAAACCTGCCAACCTTTCATGGATTAATCTCAGAATACCCGGACACATTCTTATTTGAATTTGATTTCCTATGTTGAGGGTATGATTACATCTCTGAACCCCCAAAATTAAAATTGTTCCCCTCTACTTTGAAAGGAGAAGCTCTACGTTGGTTCATGGGATTAGGGGGAGGAACTATAAACTCATGGGATGAGATGAAACAAGCCTTCTTGACAAAATATTAGTATTATTGTAGAACCAGAGACTTAAAAGATAAAATCTTTCAAATGATTGCGAAAGAAAATGAATCATTAGAAGAATATGTAGAGAGATTTCTATATAATTTACAAAGATCACCCTATGGCACACTACTAGGGGAAGTACTTAAGGCAACTCTGATTAAAGGTATGAAAGATGAATGGGTAGAAATATTGAATTTAATGGGGAAATGTGACATTTATCAAGAAACTTATGATGAAATTGTCTTATTGTGCATCAGGTTCTCAAGAGGAAGTTTACAGACCAGAACAAGGATGTGTACCCCCCTCACTAGAAATATCAATATTACCAGCGAGGGTGTTACTTGAGATGAAGTTGGTAATCTCTTAGAAAAATTTAAAATAGACATTTTGAGCACTCTAACTACACAATTGGATGTGTTGCAGGCCAAATAGAAAAAAATAGAAGCATAACAGACGTTAGCCATATTTTTCCACAGGTGCAGAAGAAAACATGGTCCAAGGGATTTCCCTTTGGATGCGGTCCATGTTTTTGCTATCTGCACCAAGGATCATGACATAGAACAATGTCCATCACTTCCTGGACTGAAAGCTGTCTTTAGGGAAGCAGAAGAAGAAGAAAAACCATTATATTTGATGGCTCAACATCGTCAATGGTAGAATCGACCTCCAAATACATTGCAGGACCCTTCCTCTTTATTCTCTGGACATTATAACCAGCAACAAGATCCTGGTAGCACATGGTAAGGTCAGCCATTTACTAATCAAAACTAGCAACCCCAGCAATACCCACCTACAAATCCCACTTGGCAAAACCATCCTGTTGCAATCCTTGCTTGGAAGAATCATCCAACTACAACTTCTACTTGGCCTAACTCACAATATCCCACCTCATTCTGGAAAAACTCAAATAACAACATTTACCCTTCATAATGGCCCAACATGGCTGCCCAAAACCCAAATTGGAATTAGAATTGGTAGCGCCCCGTGGGGATAAACAATCAACCCATGGGAATGGCCCCTCAAACTAAGCCTACGTTACAAGCCCCATTTCAATTGTCCCAAAATCCACAATCCCAATTGCATCCTCAACTACTAGACCAACCTCACCCAAATCCAAATAATAGATCGGATCAGTTCGTCCAGATTATAGAAAATGGAGAAGGAGAGATCAGCTCGGTAGGGTGCATCGAACTACGATTAAGGTCGGGATGAATAATCTCTCCTGAAGAAAATAACGTTTTTCAGGGGTAGGAGAGTGAAAAAAAACCAACGATAACACCTTCGACTATGGTAATAATAGAAGAAATCGAGTAGGGGGGAAACACAGTTGAATCACAAGATCTTGATAAGGGTGCAACACCCTCCCCTCCATTCCCTGAAAGATTGATGATAGCAAAACTGATCATATATCCCAACTTTGACCTTGTAGGGGAATTCGAGAATTTATATATCAAGATTCCACTCCTACAAGCTCTTCAGGACATCCCAATCTAGAAAAAAACAATCAAGGAGCTATGTGGGAGAAAACCCGTCAGAAAAATTAAAAATCCATCATCAACAGTCCGCATGGTAGGAGCCTTATCTGATCTAATTTTAGGTAGACAAGAACTGGTTAAATATGCAGATCTGGGGAATCCCATAGTGACAGTTCATATCCAGGGCTGCTCTTTTCCTAATACACTAGTTGATTTGGGAGAAACCATCAACATCTTGACTATGGAAACTTGCAATACCTTGGGTTTTAAATCCTTCGAACCCACAACAATAATGCTGCAGTTGCCAGATCGATCRATAGTTCGACCAGTTAGCACATTACATGATATAGCCATCTCTGTTGACTCTTGGGAATATCCGACAGACTTCCTCATCATCAATCCAAGAGGTGGAATTGAAGGAAATCCATTGATATTGGGTAGGCCATGGCTTGCAACAACAAATGTATACATAGGATGTCGAACAGGAAATATGACAATCACTAGAGGGGGTATCACGAAGAACCTTATTTTATATCCTCCTGCTAAACCAATTCCAACTTTTTTATATCCACAATTGCCACCACCACGATACCCAGAGAGGGATTTACGAGCCCCTCTTACATAGAAAGAATCCCTCAAACTTAAAAACCATATAGAGGATGACGTAATAAGTGGGTTTATCAACAATCCGGCCACCATGAGAAACCTGACCTGCTAGATGCTCCAAGCTGTTCTAGACTGTGAAGCACAGGGGGACCTGCTGGAAGATTTAATGGAACAACAAATTACAACTACAACCGTTCATAACAACAAACCTGTCGAGATTGCACCTGGGAGGCCTCTAAACATCAATGCCAATTTAGATGAAAAACATCAGCAAAATCTAATTCATGTCCTCTCCAAACACCAGCAAGATTTTTCATGGGAATATTTTGATATGACAGGTATTGATCCACAACTCTGTACACACCACATTTATGTTGAAAAATATGCCCGTCCTATATGACATCCACAGAGAAGATTAAATCCTCACCTCAGGGATATCGTTAAAGAAGAATTACAAAAACTGTTGGACGTAAATTTTATATATCCCATCTCAGGTAGTCGATGGGTTTCCCCATTAGTGATCATCCCAAAGAAAAATGGGAAATGACGCATCTGTGTTGACTACAGGGAACTTAACAAATCCACTCAAAAAGGCCACTTCCCTTTGCCTTTCATTGACCAGGTTCTGGATACTTTGGCAGGAAATAAATTATTTTCTTTCCTATACGGTTTTAGTGGGTACAATCAGATTCAGATCACCCCAGAAGATCAAGATAAAACTACATTCACATGCCCCTGGGGCACTTTTGCATACAGAGTATTACCCTTTGGACTTTGTAACTCTCCATCCATTTTTCAAAGGGCCATTCTGAGCATATTCATCGATCTGATCAGCAAAGGAATTGAAGTCTATATGGATGATTTCACTCCTTATGGCGACGACTTCGATCTAGCACTGAATAACCTGGAGAAAATACTAGAGCGATGCATTGCGAATAGGTTATGTTTAAGCCACGAAAAGTGTCACATGATGATGACAGAAGGTGTGGTACTAGGGAATTATATCTCTGTAGATGGAATTAGGTTATACCCAACAAAGATAGAGGTAATCCTTAATCTACCTACACCACACACACAAATTGAGGTACGTAGTTTCCTTGGCGCTTCAGGATACTATCATAGGTTTATGGAAAATTTTGCAAGAACCGCTGCACCTTTACATTCTTTGACTAGTAATGTAGAATTTCAGTGGTCTGACAAGTGTGATGTGGCATTTGCAGGACTCAAAAGGTTGATCTCAATAGCACCGGTGTTGAGGGGGGCAAATTGGAAAATACCATTCCACATCTCCATGGATGCATAAGACATTTCCATAGGCGTTGTCCTCGGACAAAAGGAGGAAAAGAAACCTTACGCCATTTATTTTATTAGAAAGAATCTTAATCCAACTGAACTTAATTATATAGTAATAGAGAAATAGTTTTTAGCTGTTATACATGCCATCAATAAATTTCGTCATTATATAACAGGCTATCTGGTCATTATGTATACTGATCATTCTGCTATCAGATATATGGCTAATAAACCAATTACTAATGGACGGGTCACTCGATAATTTTTATTATTGAAGGAATTTGATATCACCATCAAAGATCGACCCAAGAGAGAAAACCTTGTCGCAGACTTCCTATCCCACATACCCAAAATAGATGAGTCCTTAATAGTGGAAGACCGATTTCAGATGAGCATCTGTTTGTCGTTACTACAAAGCCACCTTGGTATGCTGACGTGGAAAATTACCTGGCAGTAGGAAGATTACCAGCACATCTTTCATCAAAGTAAGTAAAACTGATCGTCCAGCGTAGCGAACAATTCACCTAGATCAACGGATATCTCTTCCATACAGGAGATGATCTCCAGATCCACAGATGCGTACGAGATGACAAAATATATGACATATTAAAAGCTGGACATGATGAGCCCTGTGGTGGGCATTTTATAGACTGCAGGACTGGACACAAAATTCTACAGATGGGCTATTATTGGCCCTCAATATTCAGAGACGTGAAKAAATATGTCCAAACCTRYAATAGTTGTCAATGGATAGGAAAACCAGGTCATGCTGATGAAATKCCTTTGAAAACACAATTAGTCACGGAACCATTTGAGAGATGGGAACTAGACTTCATTTTCCCCTTCAACCYAAAGTCAAATCAAAAGGCCTATATTCTAGTCGCAACAGACTACATGAATAAATGGGTAAAGGCAGAAGCCTTGCCAATTGCAACAGAAGAGGTAGTCATCAAATTTCTTTTCAAATTATTCRTACGCTATGGACTACCAAGAGAGGTAATTATTGATGGGGGGTCACAATTTACAACTCATAGAATCACCACCACCCTGGATAATTATCATATCAAACACAGAATTACTTCTCCGTTTCATCCACAAGCAAATGGGCAAGTGGAAAGCACCAACAAAGTCCTAGAGGCAATCCTGACAAAGACTGTCTCAACAAACAAATAGAATTGGGCTTTTGATCTCCCAAATGCCTTATGGGCTTATCGCACAACATGGTGTAATACCACTGGCTACTCTCCTTACCATTTAGTCTATGGAAAAGAAGCCATCTTCCCAATCGAGTTTGAAATCAAGACTCTAAGGATGGCCCATGAAATCAAAATGGATCTTACAAAAGCACATAAACAATGACTTTAACAACTCAATGAATTGGATGAAGCACGTCTGTCTACTATAGAGCACACAATCGTTATTCAGCAACAGAGAACGACCTGACACGATAAGCATATAAAAAAAAATTTATTTAAAAAATGAGACTGGGCGCTCCTCTATGATTCTAGATTTTAGGATTTTCTAGTAAAATTACAGACATTGTGGCTAGAACCATACGAAATCAGTGAAGTCCATGATAATGAAAAAGTCAAGTTAAGCAGCATCGATGGGTCTGGATCTCCATTTTGGGTCAATGGACACCGGCTACGACTCTATCATCGGTCACCCTCAAAAGAATCTTTCTACCAAGAGGTAAGTAAGGACCCTACCATTAAAATTTTGGTTGGATGGGAGGGTAATCCAACCACCCCAACTCCATAAATGTTAAAATCTGTTGACACTATACATACTGTATATAATTTTGTTTTCTGTAGATTTTATTTAGTTTTTTTATTTTGGACAGTCATTCGAGAAAATGAAAACTAGGGAGGATAATTATTATCACTCTTTTTTTGTTCCGAACTCCCGCTTCATCTCATTACCCATACCCTGTCTTATGTAGAGAAATGAATGTGTCATGATTCAACAACAACAATTGGGCAACTATAATGAAATTTATAACATTAACAAACCATCCATTACTTAATTTTGAAATAAACCAACTCATAAATGAATTTAGTTGATGAGGAATCAACCTTGAATTCAAGCAAAATAAATTACCAGGTTTCTTCAAATTCAGATGGTTTGAACGGAACAATTGATGTTCCTTTTGTGTGCCTGCTGTTCTTTTGAACGGAACAATTGTTGTTCCTTTTGTAAGCCTATTGTTCCTTTAAACGAAACAATTGTTGTTCCTTGTGCGCGCCTGCTGTTCCTTTTGCATGATTGCTGTTCCTTTGAATGGAACAATTGTTGTTCCTTTTGCGCGCCTGTTGTTCCTTTGAACAGAACAATTGTTGTTCCTTTTGCGCACCTGTTGTTCCTTTGAACGAAAAAAATTGTTTTTCCTTTTGTGTGCCTGTTGTTCCTTTGAACGGAACAATTGTTGTTCCTTTTGCACACTTGTTGTTCCTTTGAACGGAACAATTGTTGTTCTTTTTTGCACACCCATTGTTCATTTTGCCGTTACTTCCTTGCTGATAAAATGCTAAACCTTTCCTTTGGGGTACAACTTTCACCAAAATAATTTTCACCAGCATTATTTCTAACGATCTATCATTATTTTGTGGACTATCTCCCATACCTTATCAAATTGCTTTTTGGATCACTTCCTTCGAAATATCTAAACCTTATTCATAACCTCTAACCACCATAATTCATTTCTTTTCCCTTATACATTACACTTAAATGATACCTCACATTTATAACTAATAAGGAATCTATGGAACACTTTTACTTGGCATCCTTACACTTATTTACACCATCCCTTACTCTTAAGGAGTAGATGAGCCTCCCTTCATACACTAAATAAAATAAAATAAATAATAATAATAAATCAATAAAATTTCTTTCTTTTTCCACAAAGAATAGGGGGTCTCATCACGAGCCAACCTACCATGATCATAGGATAATAACCTAAGTGACATTCCCACTATGGCTACCACACTAGGGAAATGGACTTTGACATTCTCTTTTTCCAAAGGACAAGAGGTCTCATCATGAGTCGACTTGTTCACTCAAGTTACACTCTAGTGAATGGCATTATCATCATCTAGATACCAAACCAGGATAATGGTCTTTTTCGGAAAAACTTAAAAACTTTCAAATAATAATAATAATAATAATAATAATAATAATAATAATAATAATAATAATAATAATAATAATAATAATAATAACAATAATAATAATAATAATAATAATAATAATCAATACAATTTCTTTCTTTTCCCACAAAGAATAGGGGGTCTCATCATGAGCCAGCCTACCATGATCATAGGATAATAACCTAAGTGACATTCCCACTATGGCTACCACACCAGGGCAATGTATTTTGACATTTTCTAGTCAAAGGACAAGGGGTCTCATCACGAGCTGACTTATTCACCTAGGTTACAATCTAGTGAGTGGCATTATCACTATGGCTACCAAACCAGGATAATGGTCTTTTTGGAAAAGACAATTCAAACAAGTATCAAGGTTACAGGCTCATCTCAGGGTTAAAAGGCAACCTTGTCGAGGCTATGGATGCCTGCTGGCAACAGTGGCTCTGCCTGTGGTATGGAAGTTACCTTAAACACCAAATTTCTGTGTATCTCTATATTTCCTTCATTCAATAACATAGCTATAATTTCGGTTGTATTCAATGACACGAAAAAGTAACAACATTGTGATATGTGGGATATTATTTAACTGAACAGATTTAATTTATTCAGTGCATGTATCCTTAAAACATTCTGTTGAGTATCGGTATTTTCAATTCCACAAAAGCGGATTAACATTTAATGCTTACCGTTAAATATGATGTTTGAAAATAAATCATTAATCCCCATTGGTGGCCGTCGTACAATCATTACTTCTCACCATCAATACCTACAATCATTACTCTTCCCTACGCTGACAGTCGAGGTTGACCTTTCTATTAATGAGGGTAGTGGACGCTCGACACGCTTCTCAATATAGATAGTAATGATTGTAATAAATACCTTCATTTGTATACATTTGTTGTCTCTGATATTTTCTATTCTCGGTAATTTTTCCTCCAAGATGGTCTAACCACGTCTGCTACCAGGAAGGATAGTCATCCATATTTTCTCACAAAATGGGTGGCAAAGGTGTGCGCAGGGAACCTACTTTACTAAAGCTTACAGATCAAGCGAGAGACATAATGCATTAGCTGGGGTGGACAAAGTACTTCAATCGACTGCAAGGATATAATACGAATGTCACACTTGAATTCTTTCACAATCTGCAGGGGGAAAACTCTATGGTGCCGGGCATATAAATCTCAGTCACCCTGAAAATCTTAGCAGAGGTCACAGGCCTCCCTAACATGGGCATTCAATGGACAGGACGATACAAAACATTGAAGGAAGTTGTGGAAACCTTCACAAACCTTGGGGAAGAATTGGATAAGAAAGGAAAGGGACTCAACCCCAGTACCCTCAGAGAACCATGGAAGGAACTTGCAGGGGTAATTCAGCGGTACATCACTTGTGATGGATGATATGATGTAATTTGACCTCTCCACCTCAAATTGTTGGTAGCTTTAAAACAATGGTTAGTACTTAATCTACCTTTCTTTTTGAATGCCATATTACATGAGGTTTCCCTGAGAACACAAAAATCCAAGGACCCTGTTATTGTTATCAGCCACCATAGATTAGTTAAACTAATAACAAATAAAGAACAGATTCAAACTCAATTGACTTGGGATAACCTGATTGAGGCCAATAGACCTCCACAACTAGAGAAGCCTGAATTATGCCATGAAGAACCACCATAGGAAATCGAAGATAGATAGGTAGAGGAGACTACTACCCAAAGAGAAATCCCATCTCCTCAAAATGAAGCTGAGGTAGACCCTACCTAAATCACAGAGATTCAGACCTTACAAACACAGGTATTAACAAAAAAGAGGAAGAGAGAAACAAATGCCCCTACAACCATCATTCAGGAAAGGAGAAGAAGCAGACGAATCCAGGAAACAACTGAAGCAATTCAGGATACAACAAAACAACCTGAAGAACTTAAGAATTCTACAGAACAGTCTCCACGCAAGAATGCCCAAGGAATTAGGCAAGAAGAACAGACCTCACAAAGGAATGATCAGGAAGACACCCAACTGACATTAGGACATCTGGCAAAACAATTTATGAAGAGCTATGAGGTAGAAATAGCCCAGGTTTTGGGAAGCTTGGGAACCTCAATTGACAGAGGAGCAAATAATACATAAAAATGCTCAGAACAACCCTCCTCTTCAAAACCAGTTGAAGATTTTCCTGATATTGAAATGTCTTTTCTTGAGGACAGAGCACAGGAAGAACCCCATTTTGAAAC
>JASDQU010105728.1:0-10049 GCA_032191745.1 Picea mariana | reverse complement strand
AGTGTGACATGGACGATTCGATTGATGTTAATCCGAATATCTTATCGCAAACTTATGCGATGACGATATCAGCCATGTGAAAATTGGTTCCACAATAATTGATTCCACAATAATTGATCCCTAAAATTGAATCTCCCTATGATGTGGTATAATTGATTCGATGCATGACAGGATAAAGAGATCCCTAAAATTGAATCTCCCTTTGACATGGTATGTGTAGTAAATTTTCGTTCTGATATACCAATCTTTATAAGCTTTATTTAACGGTATTAGGACTGTAATCAAACTCGTAGGACACCCCAATATTTTAGAACACATCTACCAACGGATTAGAAGATTGAAGCGTTCAAAATAGATAGTGATTTCACAGTATCTTGTCGAAATAGAACCACGTTCAACTGACAGGATCAGTAATCCGTTCGACAATGGATTGGGAAAAAGTCTTTGAGAGAGCAGACAACCCAAATCTCTGAGGAGAAGTCGTATCCACAACGCTTCACATATGCCAAGTGCCATACCTCTAAATTCAGCCTCTGCACTTGATCGGACAACAACATTCTGTTTTTTGCTTCTCCATGTAACGAGATTACCTCCTACAAAGGTGAAATAACCTGAAGTAAACAGCCTTTCATCTACTGCTCCGGCCCAGTCAGCATCAGTATACGCATCCACGCTTTGATCATCTTCATTTTTTGTGAACAAAATTCATTTTCCATGAGCAGACTTCAGATACCTCAAAATGCGCATAACTGCATTCATATGTTGCTCTCCAGGATTATGCATAAACTGGCTAATAATACTCAATGCATAGGCAAGGTCTAGTCTTGTGTGTGCTAAGTACATCAACCTTCCTACAAGCCTCTGGTATCGCCCTTTATCCACTGGTACCTAATGAGACTCAATACATAACTTCAGTGCTTCTTCCACTGGTGTATCAGCTGGTTGACATGCTCACATACCAGTTTCCTGTAACAAGTCTAAGGCATACTTTCTTTGAGACAGAAAGATCCCTTTATCAGATCGAGATACTTTGATCCCAAGGAAATATTTTAAGGAGCCGAGGTCTTTCATTTCGAATTCTCTGGACAAGTAACCCTGTAGGGCCTTCGTTTCTTCCGAGTCATTTCCTATAACCACCATGTCATCCATATATACAATAAGTGCAATAATCTTACCCTGTTGTTTCTTCAAGAATAAAGTGTGGTCTGAATTGCTCTGATGGTAACCAAAGGATTTCATAGACTTTGTGAACCTTCTGAACCATGCTCTCGAAGATTGTTTCAACCCATACAGTGACTTCTTTAATCTGCACACTTTTCGACTATGCATTTCTAGTATCATCCATCCGGGTGGGAGTTCCATGTAAACTTCTTCGGAAAATTCTCCATGCAGAAAGGCATTCTTTACATCAAACTGTTGTAATGGCCAATCCAAGTTCGCAGCTAGAGACAACAAGACTCGTACTATGTTAATTTTAGCTACAAGTGCAAATGTCTCTATATAATCGATCCCATATGTTTGGGCGTACCCTTTTTCCACCAATCTCGCCTTAAAGCATTCAATTGTACCATCTTCTTTGTATTTCACAGTATAAACCCATCGACATCCAGCTGGTTTCTTTCCTAGTGGACAGTTAACAAGTTCCCAGGTTTTATTTTCCTGCAAGGATTTCATCTCCTCATTCATAGCGGTTTTCCACCTTAGGTCAGCTAAGGCTTCCTGCACATTGTTAGGAATAGATACAGTAAATAATTGATTCACAAATGACTGATTTGATTCTGACAAATGATGGTTAGACACATAATGACTCATGGGATATTTGACTTTACTAGAAATTTCGGGTTGATATGTGGGTTTAGGGATACCTCTGGTGTGATGTTGTGGTAGTTGTTTTCTAGGAGCATCCTCAGCAAGTGATTGGTTTGGTGTATCATTTCCATGTGGTGTGAGGGACCCGGACGAAGGTGGAGCCACAACTTTAGTTTCTGGGTGTTCATTAACTTCTTGAATGATAGTTTCCGAAAGTTCCCCATCTTCAGAAATGTCTAAGTTACCCCCATCTTCATAGATGTGAACATCCACATCTTCAGGGATGTCAACATCATAATCTAGAGTCTGGATTTCCTTATGATACTCCCCCTGAAGTTCAGGCTCAGAGGAAAAATACATTGAATCTTCATGAAAAACTACATCCAAGGAAGTAAACATTCGTCGGGTTGGAGGATGATAGCATCGGTACCCCTTTTGATAATCAACGTATCCTAGAAAGACACATCGCAACGCTCGAGGAGTCAACTTGTTGCATTGATTCTTATGGAGGTGTACAAATGCTACACAACCAAAGATGTGAGGAGGTAAATTTGGGATGGTTGGGGCAATAATTGCCTCGGCGAGAGCCTGGGATGGTGTCTAGAAATCAATAGTGCTAGAGGGTACTCGGTTGATCAAATACGCTGCAGAGGTAAGTGCTTCTCCCCAATAAGATAACTGCATATGGGCTTCTATCAATGAAGCACAGACAACCTCCAACAAGTGACGATTTTTTCTCTCGGCCACCCCGTTTTGTTGAGGTGTGCTGGAACAAGCAGGTTGATGAATAGTTTTGTATGCTTCCAAATACTGCTGAAGTTCAGAACTTAAATATTCGCCTCTATTGTCACTGCGGAGAACCTGAACCTATGCATTGTGTTAAGTATGAACCATTTTATGAAATTTTTGAAATAACAAGTTCACTTCCCCTTTAGATTTCATCAAGCACACCCAAGTCATCGTGGCACAATCATCAATAAAAGTAACAAACCAATGTGATCCACCCAAGGTAGTGACTCTGGATGGGCCCCAAACATCAGAATGTATGACCATAAAAGGAACTAGACTTTTATTCAAAGTTAATGGAAACGAAGCACGATGGCTTTTTGCAAGTTCACAAACATTGCATCGGAAACTAGAAACATCAAATTTTGCACATAAACTAGGAAATAATTTCTTCAGTTAACCAAAGGAAGCATGCCCCAGACGTTGATGCCATAACCAAATTTCAGATTTCCTCTTCTCCCCCTAAGAGCCATCCACTGTGAAAGCTTGACGCAATTTGTCCAAACTTTTTGACACCAAGTCCAAGTAATACAGCTTCTCCCGCCTAACACCACAACCAATCGTTTGCCTCGTTCGAATGTCCTTAAATACACAAATATCAGGCCAAAAAATTACAACACAAAGTAAGGCAGTGGTTATTTGGGAAACTAACAACAGGTTATAATCCAAAGATGGAACAACTAAAACAAAATCTAGATTCAAAGTATCAGTGAGAGGCAAGGTTTTTTCTCCAATAACTGGGGCTGAAGAACCGTTGGCAGTGGAAACAAATTTTTGTGAGGACGGTTTAAGGGGTGAGACCTGTCTAGAATCAAATGTCATATGATCTGTAGCACCGGAATCAATTATCCATGCACTATTAAAAAAAAAGGTAGACATATTTAAAACCTTACCACCATTACCTGCGTCGAGATTTGTCTAGCAACATCATCATCTTTCCTTGTTTCAACAACCACAACATTGGAGGGTTTTTTGGAATTCCTCTTCCATGAATCACGGCTATAATCCCACCACTTTGGATACCCCACAAGTTCAAAGCAGTGACTTTTGGTATGAACAGTTTGATGGCAATGAGTGCATTTGTAGGAGGATTTATCGGCACCAATTGTGGTCTTAGAATGGTTGGGCCTTGTTTGGTCATGCTGGTTTTGAGGAGGCCGGTTCTGATTAGAACGGTTTTGAGTGACCATGGCTGAAGCTTCAGATTTTTCCAGTTCTCTATTCATCATGCACATTGAACAGATTCATGGCGGACCAGTGCATAACATGCTTCTAGTTCGGGAATAGGATCCTTTCTCAAAATTTCACCATGGATTTGTTCGAAGTCACCATCTAATCCAGCATGAAAAATGTGCACCATTTGTCGTTGAACTGATTTTCGGTAAGATTCAACATCCTTCGCATTCTCAATGATCACCTTATCACGATGATCTAACTCCCTAAAAATCTTGGTTAATTCTCCATAATACACACAGAGTGTTCTGCCATTTTGTTTGGTAGAAAAAGCCCTCTGATTCAGGACAAAAACCTGTAATTCATCTGCTCCATCATAAAAAGCTTTAGAAAGATCTTTCCAAATATCTCGAGCGGTGGGTAAGCGAATGTATCACTTCATAATTTCTGGGGACATAGACATCAACAGCCATCTCTTGACCTTTTGATTGTCTGCATACCACTTCTCATATCCATCATCCTTCTCGGAAGGTGGTTGTGAAGTGCCACGAATAAAGGAGAGTTTCTCCTTCTCATCAATATGCATCTCCATGATTTGAGACCACATATCATAATTTGTTTTATTGTGTACAATCCCTGCTTTGAACGATGAACCTTCGGACTGGATAATAATGGGAACAGATTTATTCCGAGATGATTCAGAATCTGAATTGGCCATGGTTCAATGAGGGATACAAATGAATCAAGTTTCTTCGCTCTGAGAAGACTGGTTGGCTGCCCGAGCTATTTTCTGGGCAGAGAGAGCTGAACAACACAATATGGAAAGAAGGGGGCACAACAAATAAGAGGAGAGCCGACCTTTGAACAGTTTTCTGGGTAGAGAGAAGACGACCCAGAGCACCACGAAAGAGCCGAGAGAGCCCACGAACAAAGGCAGAGTGAGCGCTTCAAAAAGAAATCGACTCCAAAACAGAGGTGTATGCAGTCCGTTCAAATAGGGTCGCATACCAAGGAGGATGAGGCCCTGCAGCTCTGATACGAACTTGAAAAACAGATTTCGAGAAGAATGATTTTTCTCACTTGTATTACAATGAATCTGTCCAAGTACATTTATAACGGATCAATTTACAGGAACAGAAATAACCAGAATCCAATCGGAAATATTTACAGGAAAGGAAAGAATCAGAATTGGAAAGAATCAGTCCAATATTGGAAATAATCAGATTCGAAAAGACTCAGTCCAATATCGGAAAAATCAATCCTGTATCGGAAAGATACAATATTTCAACAAAATATTCTATCGACAACGTTTCGAAAAAATGTAAACAAAACTGCGAGAACGTTTTGTAATAAGATAAAAATTATTAAACAACGCGAAAGTATAAGTTTAGCAAAAGGGAAACGAAGGTTCCGCATCGGCCTTCGTCTTTTAAGATACAATTTTCGAATTTTGAGTGATAGGTTACAGACGGCTTCAAAACTATGCCAGTTCAAAGAAAACAGCTTCAAAACACACGCTCAGAATATGTTTTTAACCTGCAATTCGAGGCAAAGGTTCTTCTTAAGACATTACAACCACTATCCTTTCTCATTGGCGGTCACAAGTTTCATTATCTAGTTCCAAACGTCATGAAACTTGGCTGCACTAATTTTAAATTCTTCTTGTTGTGGCGATGTAAAATCATTTTGGATGACTGGATGTTCATTCAACAACCAAATATCATCTCCCCACAGAGACCCGTAGGAAGCCTCCCTACTCTCAATAGAGCCATGCACGGTGTCCGAATACATAGTATCGGGCACTGAATCTCGATCGAGATAGTTCTGCATCATGATTCGAAACTCATCGGGAGTAATATGGTCTGTCAGAACATTGTCCTGATAGGTGAAGTCTTCTATATCAGACGTCACCGGGGTCGCTTCGAAATTCGCCTCTGCGGTTAATTTCCCTTGCTTATTTGAACCCATCTGATCAGTGCTGCCCTTTTCATCGGTGGACTCGAAATTATAATCTGTTTGCTCCTTTAACCCAATTTCATCTTCCAGAGACTTTATAATCTCATTCAGCATTATCTCGTCCTCGACCTCATTTACAGCATCCGTATCTTCATTATTATCCGTATTATCGATTAAGGCTATGAGATCACTGTCAAACCCAAAAGTTCCAGTATTGGTTCGCTTCGCGTTTGGCAAAGCCAATCCACTATCCCAATATTCATCTCTCCCTCGCTTACTCTGAAAAACTTGTGCGGAGGCCGCCATACCGGCGAATAAATGCTGTGATTAAAACACAACGGATACTTCAATAGAGAATCTTGTTTGTATCAGCGATCCTTCTTCCTTCGGGGCGGGGCTTGAGAGTTAATGCAAAGAGTTAGTTATTAAATTTTTCCACTACGTACCACATCATGGTCTCCCCAAATCTTGTCTACAATATATATATATATAGATAGTTGGCAGGGAATAGATCACAAGAAATCCCGCATTATGGTGGAAGTTTCCTAAGGAACACAATCTAACGTGTTGTTTCTMAAAATATTTTTCYTTTTTAACACATCGTTGAAACGGCATTCATAGGACCCACTGAAACCAACTTCGCAGTCGAATAAACGTTGGAAAAATATTCTAAACCCTAAGTCTTCTAAATGAATCCATTTTTACATMTAATCCAGCACARTATRAACGATACGGTATAGTATCTTCGTGTTGACCCACTCCATGATAKAATATCTACTTCATCGATAGGCTCATCCCTGAGTCCCACCCCCCATTCAAAAAATCGAAATGCCGTGTCTGCAATCAGCCGCCAATGACCGGCCATGATAACGTTGGTGGTAACCATGACAATGCGTATAATATTGAAATTTTAAAATAAAATACGAAAGACATAGACTCCTCCTCGGTCTGTATGCCATGCGTAGTCATCACGTTTGGAATCCTTGAGGATGTCCCAACATTTGGCACTCGTCGCCTGGCCCGTCCCCATCACAATCACTATCTTTGGGACAAATTGAAGAATTACTACCAACTTTACTTGGGGCGAGCAAATCTGATTTCTGTTGTAACTTAGAAATCGAAGATTCAAAGGTCCGCAAATTGACGGAATTCAGGGTTCTATAGGCCCATTGCTGAGCTGACCATTTAAATGCTTCACACACAACCGATTTTGTATGCAGGATTTGACTAAAATGGTTAAAGAAGACTCATTTAACTCACGAATTAAGCGTGGATGATTCCAGACATTACTCTATTGTTTATATTTCAACCGTATCGGAGGCAATATTGCAGAACAGCAATTTGTACACGTCGCCGGAGGTGGACGGTTCGATTCTTCCACGAAATCTGGAACATCTCGTCGCACCGCGACCACGTCCTCATTGTTATCTAGAATCCGGAAATTTTGATCGTCACATTTGCCCTGTAAATCCCCCTTCCCCACCGACTACGTCCACAATTTTAATCTCGCTGTTATCCTTCTAAGTAAATAATACCACGAAATAATGGTTGACTATGTTACAGAAACGCGTGGCACGTAAAAGCAAGTACTGCACAGTGCACATATCTGAAAAAAATGACGGAGAGGCAGATAACGGAAAATAAATTAACGGTGACCGAAGAAAGGATTTCGACTCAGGCGTGGAATTAAATTTGACTGAAGAAAAAAAGTATTTGCCTGTTTGACTCAAGAAAAACAGGTAAATATGAAATTGACATGTTAATAGTTATGAAATAAAATTCACTGTAGTTATCCTTCATAAATTTCAATCACTGTAGCTGATGCCTAATACCAGATCTATACTATAACCTATAACACATTAGTAATTACGCTTGGCTTGGCGAAGGCGGCGTCATTTCCTGGAGCTCATTGATGCAGTCGGTGAAATTGAATGTAATCCGGTAGACTGCTCATTGCAATTTAACTTTGCTCTGCTCCCGTCGGTTGCTACTAGCTAGTCTCTAGTTCTAATAACAAATTACGCCAGTTGTTTTGATTTTCTACTATCTCAGACCTTGCCATGTTGGAAATATTAATCACAAGTGGTGAGCTTCACATTTACGCAGAGTCTATCTGTCACAGAAAACAGAGTTGTTTAGTCTGTCAGAGATGTCAAGCAAAAGTGTTAGCATGAGTCTATTTAATGAGTAGGTTTTTATTTTTCTCCAGCTCTGTTATCCTCAGTTGAAATTTGTTGTCCTTTTTAATGGTTGAGTCGGTTAGCCTAAGTTTTTAGTCCATATATATCCGAGTCTATACGAAGTTGATATGTCTTCTTTAATGGTTGAGTCTGTTAGCCTAAGCTTTTAGTCCATATATATCCTAGTATATAGGAAGCCGATATGGAGAAAGATAGAAGCTAATACTCCATATAGAAGAGTGTAAGGAGTAAGTGTAAGAGCCTAAGCTTTGTGTTTTGTAAGTTTGCAAAAGTTATTGAAGCCGAAGTTCGATAGAGTACTGTAGTGTGTAACTTGCGCTGCGCATAAGTTCATAATATATTAGTTATCTATGTGTTTGAAGTATTTCTGAATTCTGTAGTGTTAAATCATTTTGAAAATATCTTATTTATATTTATACTCAAGTTTAAGTTTATAGTTTATGTGATTACAATAGAACAACAATAAGAAATTGTTTTATTAAGTGTTTTATCACAATATGTAGTGGTAAGTCTTGAGAGTTCAGCTACAAAGAGTTTTACTTTGCGGTCTTTGTAACTGTGTTGTAAAGAGTTTGTCTGCACATTGTAAATCCAAGATCTGGTATCAAAGCAGGTTCTATGAGAACAAGTTTTATCAAAGTAAGTAAGTTTGAAGAGCAACAATTCTATTGAAAAGTGAAAATTATGGCTTCTATTTCAAATCTGCAACCTCCCACTTTTACAGGAAAAAAATATGAGTTATAGTCCTTGACCATGAAGACGTTATTTTGAGGTCAAAATGTATGGGAGAGTCGAGAATGGCTATATGGAACCAGCATATCATGCAACATACAATGTCCTCACACAAGATGAGAAGGATGCTTTGAAATATCAAAGGAAGAAAAATGGAAATGCGATGTTTTACATACATCAACCCATTCATGAGAGCATACTCCCAAGAGTTGCATTAGCAAAGCAAGTCAAGAAAGCATGGGACATATTACAAACTTCTTATGAAGGTATGGACAGAGTCAAGACTTCAAAACTACAAATTCTTAGAAGAGATTTTGAAACTTTGTTGTCCATTCATTTTACACCCATGTTCAGATTAAGTCTCATGGAGAAACCATACAGGAGAGAAAGGTTGTTGAGAAGGTATTTAGGAGTCTTCCTCCTAAATTTAATACCCTTGTCATGACTTTGGAAGAGAACAAATACCTAAGTCAGTTTAGTCTAAATGAACTACAAGCCCCCCTCATTAACCACGAACACAGAATGAATAATTCAAATATGTCATTAGAAAATGCATTTTCCGCGCAGTCATCTATAAACCATCGAAGAGGAAGGGGGAGAGTTAATTCCAGAGGCATAGTAAGAATTTCTACTAGAGGTGGATGTAGTAGTAGTCGTGCAAATACGGGTGGAAGTCAAAATAACATTAAGCCAAGTAATAGGAAATTTGATCAATCAAAGATGCAGTGGCATTACTATAAAAAGTATGGACATTATGCATATGAGTACAAGGAGAGACGATACAATCATAAAAAGAAAGGACAAGATCAGTCAAACAATGCAAATACTCACTCGAGTTCTATGTTTATGGCACATGGTGAGGTGTATTTTTTGGAAATTCATAATATTAATTATATATATTTTAAATGATGAAAGTCAAAATATCAATGAAATTACGAAGTCTTTTGTTCGTGCATGATAAAAGGGTACGTATTCTAGGATTTTGATATATGTCAAGACAAAAATAGATTAAAAATAGTAAACATTATTAGTTTTCAAAAAAATGTAGATTTGAAGTCTGCATAGCCAACTCTATAGGTTTATGTAGTTTGTTCAATAATTGAATTGTGTAGCCTATAGAAATATAATGTCAAAAACAAAGATATGGAGAGGAATTCGTAAAAATAGATATTTTTATTTATTTGCAGACTGAACCAATAGGTTTTTCATCTCGAACCTAAATATGAGGAAACCAACTCAGCAAACACATATTCTAGAGATGTCACTCCCACTTGAAAAAAAAATTAAATTCAAATAACGTGCATGCTCTTTATGAATGTGTGTGAATTCTTAAAACATGATCACACTATTAGCAACAAGAACGTGCTTGTTTTCCTGTTAACACATATCAAC
>JASDQU010105727.1:227451-237703 GCA_032191745.1 Picea mariana | reverse complement strand
GGTCATGTCAAATGGTGGCCCTAAGATTGTGTCAACCAAAAGGATGGAGGCTATTTTCAGGCATGGAGATGTAGCGTGTGCAATCGAGTGCTTGATTACAACTGAGGAACAGGCAGAGGATCGACAGCATCATCATGTAGATATTTAGGCCTTATTGAGTAAGCATGACAGGTTGTTTGGACAGATACCTCTAGGGAGATCGCTTGACAGGGGATTTGAGCACACCATTGAGTTGGAGGAGGGAGCAAAACCTGTGATCACTACTCCCTACAGACATCCAAAGAAATTCAAGGATGAAATTGAGAAGGCTATTAAGGAATTGTTGGAGATGGGACACATCAGACCTAGCTCTAGTCCATTCGCTTCTTCCGTAGTGGTGGTAAAGAAGAAGGATGGCACCATGAGGATGTGCATCGACTATAGAGCCTTGAATAAGAAAACTATAAAAAACAGGTACCCCATTCCCATGATCGATGAGTTATTAGATTAGCTGCATGGGGATGTTAATTTTTCGAAGATTGATCTTCGATCAGTGTATCATCAGATCAAAGTCAAAGAGCAGGATAGCCCTAAAACTTCTTTCAGGTGCCATTATGGGAACAATGAGTTTCTGGTCATGCCGTTTGGGTTCACCAATGCACCGGCTACATTTTAGTCCTGCATGAACCACATATTCAACAAGCAACTGAGGAAGTTCTTGTTGGTGTTTTTTGATGATCTTATATATAACATGACATGGGAGGAGCACTTGGAACATCTAGATGAGATTCTGAGCATCATGGAGGATCGGTCGCTGTATGCCAAGGGGTCAAAGTGTGAGTTCGACATGACAAACATCCTATACTTGGGTCATGTGGTCAGTGCTCAGGGTGGACAGGTACATACTCCAAGCCATATTGGATTGGCCACTGCCCAAGAACCTTCAACAATTGCATGGATTCTTCGGGATATGCAACTATTACTGGCAGTTTGTAAAGGGATTCTCACAATTGGTTGCACCACTCACAGATCTCACAAAGAAAGGGGCATTTAGGTGGACAAAGGAGGCCCAAAAGACATTTGACAGGATGAAGGAAGTGATGAGCACTTGCCTAGTTTTAGCACTTCTTGATTTCACTCAGCCCTTTGTGCTTGAGTGTGATGCATCTTGTGAGGGGATAGGAGCAGTTCTGATGCAACATAGACATCCGATAGCATATGAGAGCAGGAAACTCATAGAGTCGAAGTGGCTCTACTCCTACGACAAGGAAATGCTCGCCATCATGCATGCCTTGGCGAAATTCAGACAGTACTTGGTTGGTGGCAAATTTATGGTTAAGACTGACCACAATAGTTTGAGACACTTCCTGGGGAAAAGGAGTTAAATGAGAGGCAATCGAAGTGGGTCAGCAAATTGCAGGCATATGACTTTGACATTGAGTATGTGAAGGGGAAGAAAAATGCGGTTGCTGATGCCCTCTCCAGGAAATCAAAGATATGTTCGCTTGCAGAGATTTCAGTGGATTGGAAATCTCATCTCTTGGTAGAATATTCCAAGAACAAATTTGTTTGTGAGCTGATGGATCATAGTGATCTGAAAACTCTTTGGATACTACTTATTTCATAAATCATTTACATGTAAAATCCAACTAGCTTCAGTATTGATTGTTTAGGATCTATTGAGGTGGTTTGCATATGTGAATGATATACAATATAAGAAATCTGATGAAGTCGTCATATGCATGAAGAATATGAACAAAGGACAATTCTGCACTGTTAGACTTAGGGAAGAAAAACAGAAAAATACTTTCTTTAAATTTTTCTGTTAGATAGAACAGTAATAGCATAAAATTAAATCAAACTTAGAACAGAAATGAAGTAAGACTATAGATCTGAAAATGATTAGAGCTAAGCTAGAAATATATTTCTGAGTAAGCAAGATAGATCTGAACTATAGGTAGATTTCTGAGTTAGATCTAAACAATAATTTATTCCAGAATGATCAAAAGTAATCAGATCTAAACAGTAGCAATTAGATATGAACCATAAAACAATAGATCTGTATATAACAATAACATAAAACTTGAAGTAGCAACTTACCTCTTAAAACTTACCTCTGTACAATGAAGAAGAGCATGACTTACACAATGAANAACTATAGGTAGATTTCTGAGTTAGATCTAAACAATAATTTATTCCAGAATGATCAAAAGTAATCAGATCTAAACAGTAGCAATTAGATCTGAACCATAAAACAATAGATCTGTATATAACAATAACATAAAACTTGAAGTAGCAACTTACCTCTTAAAACTTACCTCTGTACAATGAAGAAGAGCATGACTTACACAATGAATGATGTGCCACTGTAGTTATGCTCAGAAAAGTTCAGGAATCATGGATCTACCTCAAGGGTTAGATCTTTTAGCAAGAGAATGAAGGACTGGTTGCCACCGAGGAGAAACCACACTTAAGGATCATAAAAACCCCACACAGAAATTTGGCTGTCTAAGATCCAGCCTTGTTTGACCAGCAAGAGGGGCCACGGTCTAGGAAGGAGTCCAGATCTGCATATGAGAGGGGGACGACAGCCTCTTAGAAGAGGTCTGGAAGCACCAGACTGGCTGAAGGAGAGGGCGGCAGCTTCAACTTCAACACACAAAAATTACAGCATATAGCAACCCTCCATCAAGGCTTTAGACAACATAGAAGAACCCTTGACTCAACACCAAGCATAGAGTAGGCAACAATAATAAAGAGGCTGGAAACTGGACTGATATAGAAGGCCGAACTGTCACAAGGAGATCGATACTACTGTTGCAAAGGGGCTGCACCAAACAAGAGAAATCCGCCTCACTTAGAAAAGATCATAAAAGAAGTGTGTAAAATTGAGAGGGGAGGGTTTGTATTTATAGTTTTAGGTTAGGGCTAGACTAATAAAATATAATTAGAAATAACATATTTAATTAATATAAATATTAATTAAATGTGTTATAATTAAACATCAATTAATATTTTTCATATTAACCCCTAAAACAAAAATACAAACCTCCAATCAAACTTACGTTCAAAAACCAAGGGTGGGGGTTTAGGAGAGGTTTACTTAGTGACAACACATGTCCATATAATTCTCAAGGTGACCATTTAACTTTATCATCACTGCATATGGGATACATCCCTCATGTGGTCATGCCCATCTTCAAAATCCCTCCTAGTTCCTGTGGACCATCCTGGAAGAGAGGAAGAGGATCACATACCAACAAATCTTGGTATTACACCAAGAACTACTTGATCAAGGACCAAGTTTCCCCAGAACATATCTGGGGTCTTATCCACCAAGGTACAAGACCAAGTATCAACCCATGCTTTAGACATGGGTACCCTGGAACACATCCAGGGGCCCTAGACATATCTAGGGACTTAAACTGCTTGGTCCCAGACCAAGAACCCCAATCATCTACTGGGAGCCCTCACAAGGGTCTTTACTGCTTGGTCCCAGACCAAGAACCCTAGTCATCTACTAGGGGCCCTCACAAGGGTCTTTTGCTGCTTGGTCCCAGACCAAGAACCCCAATCATCTACTGGGGGCCCTCACAAGGGTCTTTTGCCATGGCTCTAACTGCTTGGTCCCAGACCAAGAACCCCAGGAGTGTACTGGGGGCCCTAGTCCACAACTAGGGTCTTAAGCCATCCTCCAGGGAGAATGGCTCTTGCAGTTGCATTAAATTCAACATGCACAAATAAGAGAATAACTCCAAATCCATTATACAAATGAGAAAATAGATATCACCATTAGAATCCTCGCGGAAAAACGAGCAGAATCGACTATACATAAGCCCATGCTCCCTTTAAGTGGCTAAGTAAATCTTCAAGCTCACCAACATAGCTTATACATGGAAAGACATACATGATATGCTTACTCTCCCCACAGAATAGTTGAAATCCAACTATCCTAGCTCTCTCACTTAGAATTCTCTCATAGAAATCCCAAGTCTCGTCTCATGAGAGCTATAAGTTCTCTCGACTAGAATGAGAACTTGCGTGTAAATACATGAGAGATGAACCCCTTTTTATAACTCAAAGGAGGCATCTTTACAATTAATTTACATAACAAAATAATTAATTACAACCCCTTTACAAAAATCCACTTGGATAGGGTTGTTTAGCATCTTGTCCATTCGTTCCAATAGTATGGAATGGTTTGTTTGAGCCATAGTTTAAATATGGTATATATAAAATAGATATTAAAAATAAACCTCGTTAAAATAGGGTGCAGGGCATAACAATATGGTTAATAACCATATGTAACAAGACTCACTTAAAAATAGTTCTCGTGGCATATCTTTTAATGAGTGTGGTTTGTTATAAAATCCACTTATCCAAAGTCTAACCCGTGGCATATATAAACTCGTGGCATATAGTTGAAATATGGATTGTTATAATAAATAACAAGACCCATTTTATATTAACCTGTTCACATATAATCTAGATTTTTCGCGCAAGTTATGACTTGTTGCATGTGGAGGTTCGCGCGAACATATAGGAATATGGGTTTTAAAACCCATGTAATGTGGAGCTTGTGGCATATATATAGCATGTTGGTTATCACATGGTTGAAGTCCCGTGCGTGGATTTTAAGGTCTTGGTCTCCATGTAATAACATATGGTCGAGGGTCGGGGCTATGCCTTGACCCTTTTTCCCTTGCCAACATAATAAATTGCAACCTTATATTAATAGTTTGTCATGTATAGTATAAGGAACATGTCGTGGTTCGTTGGCAAGGCGCGTTTGTTGGAGACGTTGGCGCTGGTAAGAGGTCGAGGTTCGATTCCCCTCGCCTCCAATATATTTTGATCAATCTCAACCAATATTTGGCCAGTGAGAGGTTGCCATGTGGCAGCTTCTCATTCGCTGATCCCTGGCACATGTCGCTTAATGAATTGAGCCATTTTTCAACTAGAGATTGGAACACATAACCTACCATGTGTACCTGTAACATTGTGTCACATCTGCCTATACGGATATGCCACGTCTGCTTGTATGGACGTGCCACATGTCACCCTTGCAGTGGTGACACGTGTCACCTTGACCTTTGACTTTTTGCCCTTTTTAACCTAAACTTTGACCATCCATAACTTTTGCATACGAGCTCGGTTTGAGGCGTCGTTCGCGCCATTGGAAAGATGGCGACAAGATCTACACATTGATGCCAACTTTGAGAGAATTTGGGGAACTTAATTTTTGAGCATATCTGGATCACTTGGGACCGCTGTTGACGTTCTGGATCTCTCAGGATCACCTACAAAAGTTCTAGGATCCTCCTGGACCTCTGTAAGTGTTTCTATATCTCTGGACCTTCCTTGAATGCTCCTGGATCAATCTGGACCACTTGTGAACATCCCTTGGATCCTCTTGGATCATTCCTTCCCACTGAAGAACTTTTGGTCCTCCAAAAGTATTTACATTCAACAGGTAGTGAATTCCACTCTCTGTAATACTCTGGAACTCATTCTTCAACTTGGGTTTTCGAGCACTGTCTTTTGCATCCTGGAACTTCGCTTCGAGACTCCTCGGATTTGTGGATTTCCACCTTGGAACTCCATCTCGGATTTGTGATCATTGTACTTAAGCTTCTAATTCTAGCTTAAGCTTGTAGATTCCTTCATACAAAACTCTGCTTATTGATTCCGCAATATCAACATCCACTTCCACCTCGTTCTGTGAAGATAGTCTACCTCGGCCAAATCTGATACCAAGTCGAATGCTGAACCATGCCTCGCCCATTTGGATTCACTGTTCTGATGTATCTGCTTCTGATCTAGACATACATTTACGAACACGACATAGTGTTTGAATGATGTTTTATAGCATGCATCAGCTCCAGAAAGTTTGCATTACTTCTCCTGGTCTACATGCTCCAACTGTCTACATCCTTCTGTTCCTTCGGAATCAAGAATGTTAAACAGAGAATCCGATCCATATGTAGTTAAAGCTAATAACCATTGCCTCTGATAATGAAGGTTGATATATTCAGCATCGATTCAGAAAACCAAATTCTAACTTCAACCCATAAACATCAAATTGCAGAATACTGGTTTGCAAAAATAGGATTGTCACCATCGACACCGCTTCGGAAAACCGATTCCAAAGACATCCATACACTCCTTAAAAGACTTAGTGTAGATTGTTCAAGCACCAAGAGGGTGTATAAAATATGATTGCAAACTTGTATAAGAGTATGTGCAAAGCTTTTACATAAAGGGTATTAAAAAGATTTCAAACAACACTTCACTTCTTAACTTATCATAAGTTTACAGACTTTAGAAATCTACACATATATGTATACTGATCTACTGATTTACAAATATACATATTTACAATGATTGATAAGTGGCTTCTCTTTCATGGATTGATCCTTCCCATCGCACTGGAAGGCGATTCACAAGTCACCGTCTCTGACATTGCCTCTGACGTCGACGTTGAATCTGACAATGCCTCTGGTGTAGAGTCTGATGTAGAATAGTCCAGGAAACCACCAGAGCTAATAATAGGTCTACCCAGTAACTTATATAGCTTCTTGTAACAGGTACCAAGTATCACTGCTGAATCCACGGTGTCTTCTTTTTGGTATGCCAATACTCGACCATTATGAAATGCGACAACATAGTTGTCATCTTCAAAGGCTGATACTGCGAGAAGGTTGATTGGCAGGTCTGGAACATATAGCATGTTTTCTATACCCATGAATCCTCCTGATTCAAGTCGGAATTTGACATATCCATATCCTCTAATGGCTTGTCTGGTGTTGAAACCAGATCCCACATAGTTATCATCTGAATCAACTGTAGTGAATGTTATGAAGATCGATCTCTACTCGGTCATGTGGCGAGAAGAGCCACTGTCCACGAACCAAACTTCACTGTCTTCATAGAGCACTTTACCAATGCCAACCATCAAAAAGTATTCTTCATTATAGAATGTTGTTGCTGCAGGTGTCTTCTCATCCTTTTAATTCTTCTTTAAATGTGGATAAAGATTCCATCAATTCTTGATATGATGTCCATTTTTACTATAGTGAAAACTGTTATCCCCGATTTTTAGGGATAACTAGGAGATCATGTCTCGAGGCCCACAGGTCCTAGACATGGAGTACCGAGAGCAGGATTGACCTGAGCACGGCCCTGGAGGGCCCATCCTTTTCTTCTTCCATCATCTTTGTCTTGTCAGCAACAATAGCATCCATCACCATCGGCTTGGTCTTGTATTAGAAGAGGTTCTTGCTCCATGAGGTAATTGGTCTAGGTATCATGGTATGTGTCACTTTTGATCATTAAAACCTTTGAATATATGCATCTGATTCCTTTTATCTCTAACAACTGCTCGGATCTTACATTAGCCCACTTGACCATGCTTGGGGAGATTGACAGGGTGCCCTAGCAAGCCTGTGTCCATAGGTCTTGGTTTGCCACTGGGGGAATTTCTGAAAAGCCATCGTCCACTCCCATTATAGCACCACTATCTCATCTAATCTCCCGCTCATTTATCCCATTCCCCTTGTCCGGGCATTGGGTTGACCTATTTGTAGGATTGCACCTTATCTTGTGGGAAGAAGGGGCTAAAGGCCCAGAAGGTAAAAGCAACTGGTAAAAGACAANATGAAACCTCGAGATGCTTTGCCCAGGGATCCCCGAGAAGGCAATAAAAGGCTTCTCAGCAAGAAACAAGAGGGACCCAGAAAATAACAAACAAGACCTAGTCAAGAGGATAGGGGGTCTCATCACGAGCCAACCTATTAGGTTCATGGGTACCTAACAGTATGACATTGCCACCATCTGGTTACCACGCCAAGGCAGTGACCTTTGGTTGCATGGCCAAAGGAAAGGGGGTCTCATCACGAGCCAGCCTTCTCATCTCTGTGAAAGTACTTGTGGGTAACGTTGTCAGCTCTAGTCACCATGCCAAGGCAGTGTCCTTTGGTTAGCCCTTGAATGAAAAGAAAAAGAAGAAGAAAAAACAAATAAAAGAATAAAGCAAGAAAAAGAACAAAGGCAAGAACGAGCTTGGAAAAAATGCATCCATGACAGGTACAACTCGCCTTCTACAAAGGCACCCACAGGTAACATTATGCATCCTTGGCTCTCATTGCACTCACATGTCTGGACATCCCCTAACCACATCACCTCACTTACATGGCTTGGATGAAATCCTCTTGGAAACTTTCCTTTTCTTGTGGATACTAGCCCGATAGAATGTTTTGTCTTTTCTCCAATCTTGTATTGCAGGTTTTTGTAATGTCTTTGAGCTATTGATTGATGTATTAGGGTCTTATCCATATGTTTAATAATATTGATGATGAGATGTGATTAACATTGCTATGATCCCGGTGACTGATGAGCCCATGGAGGGCGTAGCTTTTGATGTGCAGGACCATGCCCGACGGACAGGTACCATTTGGACCGGTGCACATGGGGAGATGATCAATTCGGACCTCCATGGGGCTGAAGAGCCCACCAGATGGATGCTGAAACCCCATCAGGGGGTAGAGACAGGACGGTGGTTGACCAGGATTTTGTACCGGAGAAGAAGAGGACGTCCCATTAGAGGCACTTTGGCAGAGCCCGGCCTAGGGGGATTGACCCATTTCCAGTGAAATGTTTGCCCTGGATGGCCCAGGACGTCACCTATAGGCTCATGACGTCATCTTGAGCGTGTGGCAGTTTGACAGGGTAGTTGGCACGTGTGGCATGATGGAGAGGCCCAAAGAGGGCTAACGTTTTGCTCTTTATTGCTGCATTTGCCCTAAAAAGGGCTAACGTCTCCCTCAAAAGGGGTGACGTCTCACCTTTTGCTCAATTAGGGTTTTAATTTGACAATTCAATGTAAAAACAATATTATTTTGGTATTATGGTCTTGTCAGCCTTTTTATGACCTAAAAGTTAATTTAGGTCATTGATACAGTATATATTGAGGAGTTTTAGCCTCATTTTATCATGATTCATCACTCACTCATAGTGAGGTCTGATTTTTAGTGCCCTATTGGGGTTTTTGGCTGAACTAAGTGATGCGCATTTGTTGAAGGAAGAGATTTTTGGCATTTATGGTGTTTCTCTTGAAGGAAGGTGTTACAACTAAGGTTTGCATGGTTATTTCTTCATGAATTGTAACTGTTTTTTCTGCAAAACTTCNACCTCACTTACATGGCTTGGATGAAATCCTCTTGGAAACTTTCCTTTTCTTGTGGATACTAGCCCAATAGGACGTCTTGTCTTTGTCTCCAATCTTGTATTGCAGGCTTTTGTAATATCTTTGAGCTACTGACAGATATATTAGGGGTTTTATGCATATGTTTAATAATATTGATGATAAAATGTGATTGACATTGCTATGATCCCTGTGACTGATGAACCCATGGAGGGCATAGCTTTTGATGTGCAGGACCATGCCCGACGGAAAGGTACCATTTGGACCGGTACACATGGGGAGATGATCAGTTCAGACCTCCATGGGGCTGAAGAGCCCACAAGATGGATGTTGAGACCCCATCAGGGGGGCAAAGACAGGACGGTGGTTGATCAGGGTTTTGCACCAGAGAAGAAGAGGATGTTCCATCATAGGCACTTTGGCAGAGCGCGGCCTAGGGGGATTGACCCACTTCCAGTGAAACGTTTTCCTTGGATGGCCCAGGACGTCACCTATGGGCTCATGACATCATCTTGAGCATGTGGCAGTTTGATAGGGCAGTTGGCACATGTGGCATGATGGAGAGGCCCAAAGAGGGCTAACATTTTTCTCTTTATTGATGCATTTTCCCTAAAAAGGGGCTAACGTCTCCCTTAGAAGGGGTGACGTCTCGCTTTTTTTGCTCAATTAGGGTTTTAAAATGAACATTTAATGTAAAACGGTATTATTTTGGTATTTTGGCCTTGTCGGTCTTTTTATGACCTAAAAAGTTAAACTAGGTCAGTGATACACTATATATCGAGGGTTTTGACTCTCATTTTATCATCATTCATCACTCACTCATTAGTGAGGTCTGATTTTTAGCGCCCTACTTGGGTATTTTGTTGGTTTAGTGAGGCGCACTTGTTGAAGGAAGACATTTCTTGGCATTTTATGGTGTTTCTCTTGAAGGAAGGTGTTACAACTAGGGTTTGCATGGTTATTTCTTGATGAATTGTAAGTATTTTTCTGCAAAACTTCTTGATTGAATGGTTGTAGTCTTATTTTCTTACATGTATTTATAATTTGTTGAATCAAAACCCTAGGTGACAA
>JASDQU010105727.1:123423-133646 GCA_032191745.1 Picea mariana | reverse complement strand
TGTTGGGGCATTTGTCAAATTCAAAGGGCATTACCAACAATTCAAAAAGACCTTCTTTTGACTTGAAGACAATTTTCCATACATCTATCAGTTCTATTGGGACCTGATGGTAGCCAAAATTCATATCAATATTACTGAAGTATTTTCCCCCCTTGAGATGATCAAGGAGATCGTCAATTCAGGGAATCAAAAACTGATTACTAACTGTGATTTTATTTAGAGCCCGGTAATCAATGCAGAGTCGCCAAGTCACATCTTTCTTCTGCACTAGCATGATTGGTCCGCAAGATATCGTCCATCATCCTCATGAAATTTGTTGGGGCATTTGTCAAACCAAAGGGCATTACCAACAATTCAAAAAGACCTTCTTTTGACTTGAAGACAATTTTCCATACGTCTATCGATTCTATTGGGACCTGATGGTAGCCAGACTTCATATCAATCTTGTTGAAGTATTTGGCTCCCTTGAGATGATCAAGGAGATCGTCGATTCAGGGAATCAAAAACTGATTCCTAACTGTGATTTTATTTAGATCCCGGTAATCAATGTAGAGTTGCCAAGTCCCATCTTTCTTCTGCACCAGCACAATTGGGCTTCCACAAGTTGATGAGCTAGGTCAGATGTGCCCCTCGTGGACCATTTCTTGGATCTAATGCTTGATCTCCTCATTTTCTAGCAGAGAGCGGTGATATACTGGCCCATTGTGTAGCAGTGCGCCGGTGGTCAAATTGATGGGATGCTTGACCTGACAGTGTAGAGGCACCCCAATAGGTGATGAGAAGATGTCTTTGTATTCTTCCACGACCTTATCCACTTGCTTCTACTACGTGGACAGGTCGGCCGCATAGGCCATGGATGTGGCTACAAACTTTCACTCACTATGAGAGAAAATCATAAAGAAGACAAACATCCCGGTCCGAGAAATGACCTTCTTGCATTGCTTGGTAGAGATCAAGGAAATAACACTAGGTGGGACTACCTCGAGTATCCTATACAATTTCCTATCCAAAGTGATAATAACACTGCGAGGCCTAGACTCATATACAACATGATGTTTTCATAAATAACGTTGGCCCAAAATAACATCACAAAATTCAAGGGGAACAACATCACACAATATCTCATCTTTGAATGGCTTGATGTCGTACGACTGGCGACACTGTTGGCTGACACAAATATTGCTTCCTTGACGGAGCCATTTGATGGTGTAGGGTTGTGGGTGCGGTGTTTTCGGCAAGGCTAACCGCTTGCCGACCTCTCTTGAGATGAAGTTCTTCTAGCTACCACTATCAACAATGAAGTGCAATGGAGTGCCTTTTACCCACATCTTTGAATGAAAGAGGCGCTCGCCATCCTCTAGCTCATTAGGTTCACCAGGATGGATCTTGTTGGTAATAACGGTGGCATTGGGTTTCACATCAATGATTTGTCTCCCCCTTTCTAGTTCTGACTCTGATTCAAAACCTGCATTTGATTTAGAGGCTTTTTCCTCATCGCCCAATGATTGATTTGAGCGACAATCAACAATGTTATGCCAGGGGTTCTTATGGAATTCACACCCCTTCCCGGTATCTTTCTTCATCTTCCCAATGCCCTTCTTTTCTTGCGACTTGAGCAGGTTGTCCTGAGCTTTCCCATATTTTCTATGTCCTTTGTTCTGTGGGATGGGGTTTCCCTTGCCCTGCTTCTGCTGCGAGGGGTTCCCAGACCCAAACTTCCGCGTCTTTTGTTTCAACTTCTGCTTGATTTTCATGACATATCGATAGGTTGCGCCCAAGGATGAGATGTCCAAAAACTCAATTTCTGTCTGGATGTATATATGCAGACCGCTGTGGTACTTGAGCACTAGATGTTGCTCAAAATATTTGATTCCCTGCTTGGTGCGCAAGGTATGGAAGACATTAGTGAACTTTGGCATTGTTTGGTCTCTTTCCTGCCGTAGTGTGGTCCATCTTGTATACAAGTCGTCATAACTTCCAAGAAGGTAATATTTTTCCTTAATAACATCACTGAAAGAACCCCAAGTGGGTGAAACTGCAAACAATGTGGATCCCTCTATTTCCTTTTGCTCATAGAAAGTCTCAGACCAATCTTTGACATGGGGGACAACCTTGAGGATCACAAATGTAATATTTTCTCTATCAGAAAAATTGCGGATAGAAAAGTACCCTTCCAGAAGGTTTAACTATTTATCTACGACATCGACATCTATTTGACCTTCAGATATAGGAATATCAAAATTGATCTTTACCTTGAAGGGGGTGGCATCTCCACTTGAGGTGGATGCATCGCTTGTTGGCAGCCGTTGAAGGATTTGTGCAAAGTTGTGCCTCATCTAGTTCCTATGTTACTCAAGGGATTCCTTGAGTAACATTTTGAAAGGAACTCTTGTCCTATTGTCTTTCTTTTCACTCGCCATGGACGGTTTCTTGGGCGTGCAAGAGCAGTTTTCCTGAAGAGATACAAGCTTGAGACCCAACTATTTATACCCTGACTGCGTCGAGGACATGCATTAAAAAAAACAAGGGGCAGACTACTCTGATACCACTGATCTCAATTTATGAGTGAAACAAAATGAAACCATAGATTTATAATATTAACACAAAGACACAATGAAAATAATAGAGATATAGTAAAACTTGGCTTCTATTAAATAAGAAATATGTTGAAAACTGTAAAATGCAGACTGATAACAATCTTGCTAGAATGGTGGCAGCTTATCTCTGAGAAGAGAAGTTATGACTACGCTCATTCACAAGAAGATGAATACCATGAGGCTTTGAAGTAATTTTTACAATAACCATGAATGCCAAAACATCAGACATCCAAAAACCTAACCTTAGGAGATGAAGCGCCAAAAGTCTTGTGGGCCTCGTTGGGGTATGTTAGTACATCAACTTCCCAGAGTCATAAATTTTGCATACGATCTTCGTTTAGGGAGTACGATAGCTCATTGGAAAGTCTTGTGGGCCCTAATCGTGAAAAAACATCGTTTAGGCCCTCAAAATGGCCATGGAAGTTCAGGAACATAAAAACCGCTAAAAATAGTAAGTTTCCAAAAAACAGTTTTAAGCAAGTTGGACAAGGTGGGTGGTCACTAAGATCCTCCTGGATCAATCCTCCCTCTTTAGGATGAAATTGTCTCCATTGCATTGAGTGCCCCCATCAGATGAGGAAATTTTTGTTGAACTTGGCCATGGGTGAGCCACTTGCCTTGGTACAGGAGCTGCCCTGCTTTGACAATCCAATAAAGCGAGATCCTCTGCTGGCGAGTGCCCTTGACCTGTGTGTCAACGATCTTATCAGTGGATGCATGTTTCATGCAATCAGAGTTGAGCTATGTTGGTGTTAACTGTTATGTTATCTCCAAGGTGTCCAATAATGGTGGAAAATAAGGTCGAACGAGGTCCACATTGAATACTGGGTGCAAGAGAAATATGGGGGAAGGTTGAACTTAAAACCATTGTCACCCATAACCTTGGTGATGTTGTAGGGTCCATAATGTTGTGGATGAAGCTTCCGATGAGGCCCCGTAAGGCGTTGTTTTTGCAAGTGCAACCAAAATTTGTCTCTCACCTGAAACTGGTGTGGCACCTGGTGTTGATCATGGCACTGCTTGTACTTGGCATTGGAATTCTGTAAAATATTTTGAACCTGTTGGAGGATGTGCTCAATCCGCTCAATGAACCAGGTGGCTTTGTTAGCTCTAGTTAGAGCATGCGACGAGTCTGCATGGGTGGCCGCAAGGGGTAATGCAACATCCATGGGACCCAATGGTTGAAATCCCAACCCAGCTTGAAAGGGGTTGTGGTCGGTTGATCTATGTATGGATTTGTTGTAGCTGCGCTAAAAATATGGAAGACTCTCATCCCAGGTGTGGAGTTCTTGGAATTGTACATGCACAGGATGTGCACGATCATCCCGTTGATGACCTCGGTTTGGCCATCCATCTGGGGGTGGAAGGTAGTGGACTTGGTGAGCTTGGTGTTAAGCAGTGACATGAGGCTTGACCAAAATGTGTTGAGGAACCAAATTTTCTGATCTAAGATAATGGTTTGTGGGATCCCAAAGTGTACCCACACTTGTTCAAAGAAGGGCTTGGCAGTGGCCTCCGTTCTGATGCTCTTCTTGTAGGTGACCGCAATCGCCATCTTGGAAAAGCGATCAACAACCACAAAAACACAAGCATTTTCCTGCTTGTTGGACGGAAGGTCGACATGTAGTCCATTGAGATGGATTCCCAGGGCCTATCAGAAGTAGGCAGAGGAGTGTACAAGCCATGTTTCTTAATGTCTAGTTTGGCAATAATGCAGGAAGTGCAAGACCAGATATACTTGTTGATATGTTGTTGAAGTTTCAACCAGTAGAAATGTCACTGCTACACTGACACTATCTTTTCCACACCCAAGTGTCTTGCCACCCGACTGTAGTGGGATTCCCAAATTAGCTCCGCTCGCTGGCTTGATGGAACGCATAGATGGCCCAGATGGCACAACAACCCATCCTGAAGATGGAAATTGGTGACAACTATGTTTGCACCCAATAGCTGGTAGGTGTTGGTGAAGTCAGGATCTGTCTCGTAGAGGTGGGCCCATCCAAGGGTCTCGTGGCCGCTAGAATCGAGCACTGTGGTGAATACTGTGACTAGAGGCCGATTGAGGCAATCAACAACTTGGTTGGTACTTCCTTTTTTATAATTGATGTTGAGGTGGAACTACTGCAAATATGTGGACCACTTCTGATGGAGGTCATTTTGCAATTTGCCTTGTGTATACATGAATTGCAATGACTTATGATCAATGTGGATGACTGTCTCCTTCCCAAGAATATAATGCCTCCACTAGTAGCAGGCCTGCATAATGGAGTACATTTCTTTGTCGTAAGTAGGGTAATTACATACAACATTTGATAGTGTCTCACTATAATAGGCCACATGGTGGTTGTGCCAAGTGATGACTGCGCCCACAACATAGTCTGAAGCATCTGTCTCGATCTCAAAGGGATGTTACAGGTCAGGTAGTGAAAGCGTTGGGGCGGAGCACAAGCGTTGCTTCAGATCATCGAACACTTTCTGTTGGGACAAGAGCAACACAATTTTTTCCTTACCACTACCTTTGGTTATTTGGTTGAGGGCCCATGCAATATGGGAGAATCCCAACATGAACCTTCGATAGAAATTTGCAAGGCCTAAGAAGCTCTGAAGCTCAGTGAGAGTGGTTCGAGTTAGCCAGTCACGAATAACTTGGATCTTGGCTGGATCAACATGCACACCATGCACATCAACAATGTAGCCTAGGTATTGGACCCTGACCATGCCAAAGAAGTATTTTTCCAAGTTGGCATATAGCTTGTGGTGCCAAAGAGTGTGCATAACCTACTGAAGATGCTGCAAATGTTCTGCCCAAGTCTTGTTGTAGATGAGGATGTCATCCAGATACACCACCACAAAAGAATTAGTGAAATTCCACAAGATATTGTCCATCATCCTCACGAAAGTGTTTGGGGCATTTTTCAAACCAAATGGCATGACCAACCATTCAAAAAGACCTTATTTTGACTTGAAGGAAGTTTTCCATACATCTGTCGATTCTATTGGGACCTCATGGTATCCAGATTTCAGATCAATATTACTGAAGTATTCCCCCCCCCTTGAGTTAATCAAGAAGATCATCGATTCGGGGATTCAAGTACCGGTTCATGACTGTGATTTTATTTGGAGCCTGGTAATCAATGCAGATTCACCAAGTGTCGTCTTTCTTATGCACCATCACAATTGGGCTTCCACAAGGTGATGAGATGAGTTAGATGTGCCCCTTGTGGAGAATTTCTTGGATATGACACTTGATCTCCTCATTTTCTAACAGATAGCGATGATAGATTGGCCCATTGGGTAGTGATGCATTAGGGATCAAATCGATGGGATGCTTGACTTGATAGTGTAGAGGTACCCTATTAGGTGATGAGAATATGTCTTTGTATTCTTCCACAACCTTATCCACTCACTTTTTCTACGTGGATAGGTCCACCGTGGAGGCCATGGATGTGGCTGTAAAATTTCTCTCACTCTGAGAGTGAATCATGAAGAAGAAAAACTTCCCAGTCTGAGAAATGACCTTCCTACATTGCTTGGCAGATATCAAGGAAATAACACTAGGTGGGACAACCTCGGGTATCCTTTACAATTTCCTGTTCAAAGTAATAATAACACTGCGAGGCGTAGACTCATATACAACATGATGTTTCCATAAATAAGGTTGGCCCAAAATAACATCGCAAAATTCAAGGGGAGAAACATCACACAATACCTCATCCTTGAATGGCTTGATGTCGTACGACATGCAACATTGTTGGTTGATGCGAAGATCTCTTCCTTGACGGAGCCATCCAATGATGTAGGGTTGTGGGTACAGTGTTGTCGGCAGGGCTAGCCTCTTGACGACCTTTGCTGAGATGAGGTTCTTCTGGCTACCGCTATCAACGATAAAGTGCAACAGAGTGCCTTTTACCCACATCTGTGAATGAAAGAGGTGCTTCCCTTGCTCTGGCTCATCAGGTTCACTAGGATGGATCTTATTGGTAGCAACGGTGTCACTGGGTTCTACGTCAATGATCCATCTCCCCTTTTATGGTTATAACTTAGAGTTGGAACCCACATCTGATTCAGAGGCTTTTACCACAACCACCAATGATTGCTTTGAGCGGAAATCAACAACGTTATGCCAGGGTCACTTATGGAAGTCACACCACTTCCCAGTATTTTTTTCGTCTTTCCATTGTATTTATTTGCTTGCACCTTGAGCTGGTTGTCCTGAGGTTTCCCATATTTTCTATGTTCTTTGTTCTGTGGGTTGGGGCTGCCCTTGCCATGCTTTTGTTGTGCCGTGTTCCCAGACTCAAATTGTCACGTCTTTTGTTTCAACTTTTGCTTGATTTTGACGACATATCGATAGGTTGTGCCCAAGGATAAGATGTCCAAAAAATCCATTTCTTTATGGATGTATCTACGCAGACCACTGTGATACTTGAGCACCAAATGTCGCTCAGAATCTTTGATACCCAACTTGGTGCGCAAGGTATGGAAGACATTAGTGAACTCTGGCACTGCTCAGTCTCTTTCTTGTCGTAGTGTGGTCCATCTTGTATACAAGTCCTCATAACTTCCAAAAAGGTAGTATTGTTCCTTAATAGAATCCCTAAAGGAATCCTAAGTAGGTGCAACATCAAATAATGTGGAACCCTCTATTTTCTTTTGCTCATAGAAAGTCTCCCACCAATATTTGACATGGGGGATGACGTTGAGGAGCACAAATGCAATCTTTTCTCTATCGAAAAAGTTATGGATTATAAAATACCTTTCCAGAAGGTTTAACCATTTATCTACGACATTGACATCTAATTGAACTTCAAATATGGGAATATAAAAATTGATCTGTACCATGAAGGGGGTCGCACCTCCACTTGAGGTGGATGCGTCATTTGTCGGGAGTCGTCGAAGGATTTGTGCAAAGCTGTCCCTCATCTCATTCCTATGTCGCTGAAGGGCTTCCTCGAGCAACATTTTGAAATGATCTCCTATCATGTAATTTTTTTTCTCCCACCATGGACAGATTCTTGGGCATGCGAGATCATTTGTTCTCCAAAGAAACAATCTTGAGACCAAACTCTCTATACCCTGACCGCCTCGAGGACATGCATTAAAAAAAAGACAAGGAGTAGACCGCCCTGATACCACTTATCCAGACTTATGAATGGAACAAAATGAAACCACATATATATAATATTAACACAGACACACGATGAACGATAACAAAGATACAGTAAAACTTGGTTTCTATTAAATAAGAAATATGTTGAAAACTGTAAAATGCAGACTGAAAACAAACTTGCTAGAATGGTGACAACTTATCTCTGAGAAGAGATGTGACGGCTACGCTCATTCACAAGAAGATGAGTACCATGAAGCTCTAAAGGAATTTTTACAATGAACATGAATTCCAAAACCATAGACATCCAAAAACCTAACCCTAGGAGATGAAGCACCAAAAGTCATGTGGGCCCCGTTGGGGTAAGTAAGTACATCAACTTCCCAAGGTCATAACTTTTGCATCCGATCTCTATTTAGGGTGCACAATAGCTCGTTGGAAAGGTATTGATGAGGAGCTTCATTTAGGGGGATCAATCAAAGCCTTTGTCTATCTTGGAGGTTCTTGGTCGCGAAAAATCATCGTTTAGGACCTCAAAATGGCCCCGAAAGTTCGGGAACTGAAAAATTGCTAAAAATAGTAAGTTGCCAGAAAACCATTTTGAGCCAGTTGGAAAAGGTGGGTGGCCACTGATATCCTCCTGAATCAATCATCCCCCCTTAGGAAGTAATGGTCTCCATTGCTTTGGTGTCCAACAATGACCAAAGACTCAACCAAAATATGTTGAGGAATCAACTGTCCCGATCTGAGATAACGGTTTGTGGGATCCCAAAGTGTACCGACACTCGGTCAAAGAAGAGCTTGGCAGTGGCATCCACTGTGATGCTCTTCTTCCAGGTAGCCATAATCGCCATCTTGGAAAAGCGATCAACAACCACAAAAACACAATCATTTCCCCGCTTGGTGGACGGAAGGCCCAACATGTAGTCCTTTCAGATGGTTTCCCAAGGCCTGTCATGAGTAGGTAGAGGAGTGTACAGGCCTTGTTTCCTAATGGTCGGTTTGGAAATAGCGTAGGAAGTGCAGGACAATATATAATTGCTGACATCCTGTTGAAGTTTCGGTCGGTAGAAATATCACTACAACATTGCCACTATCTTTTCCACGCCGAAGTGTCCTGCCACTCGACTATAGTGGGATTCCCAAATCAAATTCACTCTATCATTTGATGGAACAAATAGATGGACCAAATGGCACAATAGTCCATCCTGAAGATGGAAATTGGTGACAACTATGTTTTCTCCCAACATCTAGTAGGTGTTGGCGAAGTCTGGATCTGTCTCATAGAGGTGGGGCTATTTGGAGGTATCGTGTCCATAAGAATCGAGCATTGTGGTGAGAGTCATGACTGGAGGTCGACTGAGCAATCAACAACTCAGTTGGTACTTCCTTTTTTATACTTGATGTTGAGGTGGAACTACTACAAATATGTGGACCACTTCTGATGGTGGTCATTCCGCAATTTTCCTTGTTTCTGCATGAACTGCAACGAATTATTCTTGGTGTGGATGACTGTCTCCTTCCCGAGAATGTAATGCCTCCACTGGCGGTGGGCCTGCATATTGGAGTACATTTCTTTGTCATAAGTAGGGTACTTATTTATGACATCTGATAGTGTCTCACAATGATAGGCCACAGGGTGGTCATGTTGAGTGATGATTACGCCCACAACATAGTCTAAAGCATCTATCTCGATCACAAAGGGTTGTTGCAGGTTAGGTAGTGAAAGAAACGGGGCAGAGCACAAGAATTGCTTTAGATCATCGAACGCTTTCTGTTGGGACAGTCCCCACACAAATTTTTCCTTATCACCACCTCTAGTTATTTGGATGAGGGCCCATACAATATGGGAGAATCCCAACACGAACCTTCGATAGAAATTGGTAAGGCCTAAGAAGCTTCAAAGCTCAGTGAACATGGTTGGGGATGGACAGTCATGGATGACTTGGATCTTAGCTAGATTAACATGCACACCATGTGCATCAACAATGTAGCCTAGGTACTAGACCGTGTTCATGTCGAAGGAGCATTTTTCCAAGTTGGCATATAGCTTGTGCTGCCGCAGAGTGTGCAGAACCTGTCGAATATGCTGCAAGTGTTATGCCCAAGTCTTGTTGTAGACGAGGATGTCATGCAGATGCACCACCACAAAAAAATTAGTGAAAGGCCACAATATATCTTCCATCATCCTTGTGAAAGTTGTTGGGGAATTTCTCAAACCAAAGGGCATGACCAACCATTCAAAAAGACCTTCTTTTGACTTGAAGGAAGTTTTCCATACATATGTTGGTTTTATTGGGGCCTGATGGTAGCTAGACTTCATATCAATCTTACTAAAGCATTTGCCCCCCTTGAGCTGATCAAGGAGATCATCGATTCGAGGAATTGGGTACCGGTTCTTGACTGTGATTTCATTCAGGTCTCGGTAATCAATGCAGATTCGCCAAGTCTCATCTTTCTTTCACACAAACACGATTGGGCTTCCACAAGGTGATGAGCTAGGTCGGATGTGCCCGTTG
>JASDQU010105727.1:109943-120220 GCA_032191745.1 Picea mariana | reverse complement strand
GTCTCATAGAGGTGGGCCCATCCGAGGGTCTCGTGGCCGCAAGAATCGAGCACTGTGGTGAGTACTGTGACTAGAGGCTGACTGAGGCAATCAACAACTTGGTTGGTACTTCCTTTTTAATAATTGATGTTGAGGTGGAACTACTGCAAATATGTGGACCACTTCTGATGGAGGTCATTCTGCAATTTGCCTTGTGTCTACATGAACTGCAACGACTTATGATCAATGTGGATGATTGTCTTCTTCCCAAGAATGTAATGCCTCCACTAGTAGCAGGCCTGCATAATGGAGTACATTTCTTTGTCGTAAGTAGGGTAATTACATACAACATTTGATAGTGTCTCACTATAATAGGCCACAGGGTGGTTGTGCCGAGTGATGACTGCGCCCACAACATAGTTTGAAGCATCTATCTCGATCTCAAAGGGATGTTACAGGTCAGGTGGTGAAAGCGTTGGGGTGGAGCACAAGCGTTGCTTCAGATCATCGAACACTTTTTGTTGGGACAAGAGCAACACAATTTTTTCCTTACCACTACCTTTGGTTATTTGGTTGAGGGCCCATGCAATATGGGAGAATCCCAACATGAACCTTCGATATAAATTTGCAAGGCCTAAGAAGCTCTGAAGCTCAGTGAGAGTGGTTCGGGTTAGCCGGTCATGAATGACTTGGATCTTGGCTGGATCAACATGCACACCATGCACATCAACAATGTAGCCTAGGTATTGGACCCTGACCATGCCAAAGGAGTATTTTTCCAGGTTTGCATATAGCTTGTGGTGCCAAAGAGTGTGCATAACCTATTGAAGATGCTGCAAATGTTCTGCCCAAGTCTTGTTGTAGATGAGGATGTCATCCAGATACACCACCACAAAATAATTAGTGAAATTCCACAAGATATCATCCATCATCCTCACAAAAGTGTTTGGGGCATTTTTCAAACCAAAGGGCATGACCAACCATTCAAAAAGACCTTATTTTGACTTGAAGGCACTTTTCCATACATTTGTCGATTCTATTGGGACCTGATGGTATCCAGATTTCAGATCAATATTACTGAAGTATTCCCCCCCCTTGAGTTAATCAAGAAGATCATTGATTCGGGGATTCAAGTACCGGTTCCTGACTATGATTTTATTTAGAGCCCGATAATCAATGCAGAGTCACCAAGTGTCGTCTTTATTATGCACCATCACAATTGGGCTTCCACAAGGTGATGATATGAGTCAGATGTTCCCCTTGTGGAGCATTTCTTGGATATGACACTTGATCTCCTCATTTTATAATAGAGAGTGACGATAGATTGGCCCATTGGGTAGCGATGCATCAGGGATCAAATCGATGGGATGCTTGACTTGACAGTGCAGAGGTACCCTATTAGGTGATGAGAAGATGTCTTTGTATTCTTCACTTTTGCTACGTGGAGAGGTCGACCGTGGAGGCCATGGATGTGGCTGTAAAATTTCTCTCACTTTGAGAGTGAATCACGAAGAAGAAAAACTTTCCGGTCTGAGAAATGACCTTCCTGCATTGCTTGGCAGAGATCAAGGAAATAACACTAGGTGGGACAACCTCGGATATCCTTTACAATTTCCTGTTCAAAGTAATAATAACACTGCGAGGCGTAGACTCATATACAACATGATGTTTCCATAAATAAGGTTGGCCCAAAATAACATCACAAAATTCAAGGGGAGAAACATCACACAATACCTCATCTTTGAATGGTTTGATGTCGTACGACATGCGACATTGTTGACTGACGCGAAGATATCTTCCTTGACAGAGCCATCCAATGATGTAGGGTTGTGGGTACAGTGTTGTCGGCAGGGCTAGATTCTCGATGAACTTTGCTAATATGAGGTTCTTCTGGCTACCGCTATCAACGATAAAGTGCAACGAAGTGCCTTTTACCCACATCTGTGAATGAAAGAGGTGCTTCCCTTGCTCTGGCTCATCAGGTTCACTAGGATGGATCTTATTGGTAGCAACGGTGTCACTGGGTTCCACGTCAATGATCCGTCTCCCCTTTTATGATTCTGACTCAGAGTTGGAACCCGCATCTGATTCAGAGGATTTTACCTCAGCCACCAATGATTGCTTTGAGCGGAAATCAACAGCGTTATGCCAGGGTCACTTATGGAAGTCACACCACTTCCCAGTATTTTTTTCGTCTTCCCATTGTATTTATTTGCTTGCGCCTTGGACTGGTTGTCCTGAGGTTTCCCATATTTGCTATGTTCTTTGTTCTGTGGGTTGGGGATGCCCTTTCCATGCTTCTGTTGTGCGGGGTTCCCAGACTCAAATTGTCACGTCTTTTGTTTCAACTTCTGCTTGATTTTGACGACATATCCGTAGGTCGTGCCCAAGGATAAGATGTCTAAAAAATCTATTTCTTTATGGATGTATCTATGCAGACCACCATGATACTTGAGCACAAAATGTCGCTCAGAATCTTTGATACCCAACTTGGTGCACAAGGTATGGAAGACATTAATGAACTCTGGCACTGCTTGGTCTCTTTCTTGTCGTAGTGTGGTCCATCTTGTATACAAGTTGTCATAACTTCCAACAAGGTAGTATTGTTCCTTAATAGAATCCCTAAAAGAATCCTAAGTAGGTGCAACATCAAATAATGTGGATCCCTCTATTTTCTTTTGCTCATAGAAAGTCTCCCACCGATATTTGACATGGGGGACGACGTTGAGGAGCGCAAATGCAATCTTTTCTCTATCGAAAAAGTTATGGATTATAAAATACCTTTCCAGAAGGTTTAACCATTTATCTACGACATTGACATCTAATTGAACTTCAAATATAGGAATATAAAAATTGATCTGTACCATGAAGGGGGTCGCGCCTCCGCTTGAGGTGGATGCGTCATTTGTTGGGAGTCATCGAAAGATTTGTGCAAAGCTGTCCCTCATCTCATTCCTATGTCGCTCAAGGGCTTCCTCGAGCAACATTTTGAAAGGATCTCCTATCATGTAATTTTTTTTTCTCCCACTATGGATAGATTCTTGGGCATGGGAGATCATTTGTCCTCCAAATAAACAATCTTGAGACCCAACTCTCTATACCCTGACTGCCTCGAGGACATGCATTTAAAAAAAGACAAGGAGTAGACCGCTTTGATACCACTTATCCAGATTTATGAATGGAACGAAATGAAACCACATATATATAATATTAACACAGACACATGATGGACAATAAAAAAGATACAGTAAAACTTGGTTTCTATTAAATAAGAAATATGTTGAAAACTGTAAAATGCAGACTAAAAACAAGCTTGCTAGAATGGTGACAACTTATCTCTGAGAAGAGATGTGATGGCTACGCTCATTCACAAGAAGATGAGTACCATGAAGCTCTAAAGGAATTTTTACAATGAACATGAATTCCAAAACCATAGACATCCAAAAACCTAACCCTAGGAGATGAAGCGCCAAAAGTCATGTGGGCCCCGTTGGGGTAAGTTAGTACATCAACTTCCCGGGGTCGTAACTTTTGCATATGATCTCTATTTAAAGTGCACAATAGCTCGTTGGAAAGGTATTGATGAGGAGCTTCATTTAGGGGGATCAATCAATGCCTTAGGCTATCTTGGAGGTTCCTGGTCGCGAAAAAGCATCGTTTAGGACCTCAAAATGGCCTCGGAAGTTCAGGAACCGAAAAATTGCTAAAAATAGTAAGTTGCCAGAAAACCATTTTGAGCCAGTTGGAAAAGGTGGGTGGCCACCGAGATCCTCCTGAATCAATCATACCCCCTTAGGAAGTAATGGTCTCCATTGCTTTGGTGTCCAACAATGACCAAAGACTCGACAAAAATGTGTTGAGGAATCGATTGTCCCGATCTGAGATAATGGTTTGTGGGATCCCAAAGAGTACCCACACTCGGTCAAAGAAGAGCTTGGAAGTGGCCTCCACTATGATGCTCTTCTTCCAGGTAGCCATAATCGCCATCTTGGAAAAGCGATCAACAACCACAAAAACACAATCATTTCCCTGCTTGATGGATAGAAGGCCCAACATGTAGTCCATTCAGATGGTTTCCCAGGGCCTGTCATGAGTAGGTAGAGGAGTGTACAGGCCTTGTTTCCTAATGGCCGGTTTGGTAATAGCATAGGTAGTGCAGGACAATATATAATTGCTGACATCCTGTCGATGTTTCGGTCAGTAGAAATGTCGCTACAACATTGCCACTATCTTTTCCACGCTGAAGTGTCCTGCCACCCGACTATAGTGGGATTCCCAAATCAAATTCGCTCGCTCATTTGATAGAACAAATAGATGGCCCAAATGGCACAATTGTCCATCCTGGAGATGGAAATTGGTGACAACTATGTTTTCTCCCAACATCTAGTAGGTGTTGGCGAAGTCTGGATCTGTCTCATAGAGGTGGGGCTATTTGGAGGTATCGTGTCCGTAAGAATCGAGCATTGTGGTGAGAGTCACGACTGGAGGTCGACTGAGCAATCAACAACTCAGTTGGTACTTCCTTTTTTATACTTGATGTTGAGGTGGAACTGCTACAAATATGTGGACCACTTCTGATGGCGGTCATACTGCAATTTGCCTTGTCTCTGCATGAACTGCATCGACTTATTATTGGTGTGGATGACTGTCTCCTTCCCGAGAATGTAATGCCTCCACTGGCGGTGGGCCTGCACATTGGAGTACATTTCTTTGTCGTAAGTAGGGTACTTATTTATGACATTTGATAGTGTCTCACAATGATAGGCCACATGGTGGTCGTGTTGAGTGATGACTACACCCACAACATAGTCTAAAGCATCTGTCTCGATCACAAAGGGTTGTTGCAGGTTAGGTAGTGAAAGAACTGGGGCAGAGAAAAAGCGTTGCTTTAGGTCATCGAACGCTTTCTGTTGGGACAGTCCCCACACAAATTTTTCCTTACCACCACCTCTAGTTATTTGGATGAGGGCCCATACAATATGGGAGAATCCCAACACGAACCTTCGATAGAAATTGGTAAGGCCTAAGAAGCTTCAAAGCTCAGTGAATGTGGTTGGGGATGGACAGTCATGGATGACTTGGATCTTGGCTAGATTAACATGCACACCATGTGCATCAACAATGTAGCCTAGGTACTAGACCGTGTCCATGTCGAAGCAGCATTTTTCCAAGTTGGCATATAGCTTGTGCTACCGCAGAGTGTGCAGAACCCGTTGAATATGCTGCAAGTGTTCTGCCCAAGTCTTGTTGTAGACGAGGATGTCATGCAGATACACCACCACAAAATAATTAATGAAAGGCCACAAGATATCGTCCATCATCAAACCAATGGGCATGACCAAAGGGCATGACCAACCATTCAAAAAGACCTTCTTTTGACTCGAAGGAAGTTTTCCATACATATGTTGGTTTTATTGGGACCTGATGGTAGCCAGACTTCATATCAATCTTACTAAAGTCTTTTCCCCCCTTGAGCTGATCAAGGAGATCATCGATTCGATGAATTGGGTATCGGTTCCTGACTGTGATTTTATTTAGGTCCCGATAATCAATGCAAATTCGCCAAGTCTCGTCTTTATTTCGCACCAACACGATTAGGCTTCCACAAGGTGATGAGCTAGGTCGGATGTTCCCGTTGGAGAGAAGTTCTTGGATTTGATGCTTGATCTCCTCACTTTCTAGTAGAGAAAGATGATAGACTGACCCATTGGGTAGTGGTGCACAGGGGGTCATATCGGTGGGATGCTTGATCTGACAGTGCAGAGGTACTCTAGTAGGTGATGAGAATATGTCTTTGTATTCTTCCACGATCTTATCCACTTTCTTCTGCTCTGTGGAGAGGTTGACTGTGGAGGCCATGCATGTGGTTTCAAACTTTCACTCACTCTGAGAGCAAATCACGAAGAAGACAAACTTCTCATTATGGGAAATAACCTTCCTGGATTGCTTGGCAAAGATCAAGGAAATAACACTAGGTGGGACTACCTTGGGTATCCTGTACAATTTATTGTTCAAAGTAATAATAACACTGCGAGGCCTAGACTCATATACAACATGATGTTTCTATAAATAAGTTTGTCCCAAAAGAACATCAAAAACTTCAAAGGGAGCAACACCACACAATACCTCATCTTTGAATGGATCGATGTCGTACGACAGGCAACACCGTTGGCTAACACGAATATTGCTTCCTTTATGGAGCCATCCGATGGTGTAGGGATGTGGGTGCGGAGTTGTCGGCAAGGTAGCTGCTTTAAGACCTCTCTGAGATGAGGTGATTCTGGCTACCACTATCAATGATGAAGTGCAACAAAGTGCCTTTTACCCACATCTGTGAATGAAAGAGTTGTTCACCTTCCTCTAGCTCATCAAGTTCACCAGGATGGATCTTGGTGGTAGCAATGGTGGCACTAGGTTCCACATCAATGATCCATCTCCCCTTTTCCAGTTCTAACTCAGAGTCGAAACCCGCATCTGACTCAGAGGCTTTTACATCAGCCACCAATGACTGCTTTGAGCGACAATTGGCAGTGTTATGCCAGGGGCTCTTATGGAAGTCACACCACTTCCCGATATCTTTCTTTGTATTCCCAGTGTCCTTCTTTGCTTGCGGCTTGCACTAGTTTTCCTGAGCTTTCCCATATTTTCTTTTTCCTTTGTTCTGTAGGTTGGGGATGCCCTTGCCCTAAATATGTTGCGAGGGGTTCCCAGACCCAAACTGTTGTGTCTTTTGTTTCATCTTCTGGTCGATTTTAATGATATATCAGTAGGCCGCACCCAAGGATGAAATGTCCAAAAACTTTATTTCTATCTGGATGTATCTATGTAGACCGCCACAGTACTTGAGCACATGATGTTGCTCAAAATATTTGATACCCATCTTGGTGTGCAAGGTATGGAAGACATTAGTGAAATCTGGCACTGTTTGGTCCCTTTCCTGTCGTAGTGTGGTCCATCTTGTATACAAGTCGTCATAACTTCCAATATGGTAGTATTGTTCCTTAATAACATCCTTGAAAGAACCCTAAGTGGGTGCAACTACAAATAATGTGGATCCCTCTATTTCCTTTTGGTCACAAAAAGCCTCCCACGAATCTTTGACATGGGGGACGACCTTAAGGAGTGCAAATGTAATATTTTCTCTATCAAAAAAGTTGTGGACAAAAAAATACCCTTCCAAGAGGTTTAACCATTTATCTATGACATTGACATCTATTTAACCTTCAAATATAAGAATATCAAAATTGATCTGTACCTTGAATGGGGTGGCGCCTCCACTTGAGGTGGATGTGTCGCTTGTAGGCAACCATCGAAGGATTTGTGAAAAGTTGTCCCTCATCTCGTTTCCCTATCGCTCAAGGGATTCCTTGTAAATTCTAACCTTGTACAATATCTACTGCAAACAGATATTTAGTAAAGGAACATAAAAGATACAATGGCAAATACAAACATTACACAGAGATTTTTCCCCTGGAAACCCAAACCGGGAAAACTAGCATATTCTATATTATTCATCATGTTACAATGTTTACAATACAAAATACATATAGGAGCCAGCGGCATCCAAAATCCTAATCCAATGACCTGGATTAGTCCAAAACCCTAATTCCTTAACCGAAAATAGAAAACCATCGGCAAAGAAACCATGTGCCGAAAAACCACCTAAATATAATGCGGTCAAGAAAAATGTGGTCCCGATGCCGAGAATATTACACATACCCAATATTCCTCAAGCAACATTTTGAAAGAATTTATGGTCCCCTCGTCTTCCTTTTTTCTTGCCATGGATGGTTTCTTGGGTGTGCGTGAGAAGTTATTCTCAAGAGAAACAAGCTCGAGACCCAACTCTCTATAGCCTGACCATGTCAGGGACATGCATTAAAAAAATGACAAGGAGTAGACCGTTCTAATACCACTGATTTGGATTTATGAGTGGAACAAAATGAAACCACATATTTATAATATTAACATAGAGACACATTAAAAAATAACAAAGATACAATAAAACTTGGTTTGTATTAAATAAGAAATATCCTGAAAATTGTAAAATGCAGATTGAAAATAATCTTGCTAGAATGGTGGCAGCTTATCTCTGAGAAGAGATGTGATGAATATGCTCATTCGCAAGAAGATAAGTACCATGAGGCTCTGAAGAAATTTTTACAATAAACATGAATTCCAAAACCCTAGACATCCAAAAAAAACCCTAGGAGCTGAAGCACCAAAAGTCATTTGGGGTAAGTTAGTACATCAACTTCCTGGGGTTGTAAATTTTGCATACTTGTGCAAAGAATATAACACATACCCAACATTCACCCACTTGTTGTTTTCTTTGCATACATGGCGTTACAGCGTTACATAGTCAACAATCCAGGGCATCAATGCCCATGGATCCTCTACACCAAGAGAACTTCTCAGTGGTCACAGATTTTGTTAAGGAGTCAGCAACATTCTTCAAAGTGTCCACCTTCATCATTGATACTTTATTTTCTTCAATCATGTCTCTCACAAAGTGTTATTGAACATCAATGTGCTTTGTCTTTGAATGATAATCAAGGTTCTTCACTAGAAAATTTCCAATCTGACTGTCACACTCTATCCTTACAGTTTGTTGTACCAACCCATTACCTGAACATAATCTTTGTAACCATACTGCTTCGTTACTTGCATGAGTGGCTGTCATGTATTCAACTTCTGTAGTTGAAAGTGCCACTACAACCTGTCTTTTGCTCATCCAACTTATTGCTCCTCCAAACAGGTTAAACACATACCCGCTTATAGATCTCCTACAATCCAAATCTCCAACCCAGTTTGCATCCACAAAGCCATGTATATCCACCACTCTGTCCAATCCTGATCTTCCTTCATAGCAGAATCCAAAGCTAGCAGTGCCACACAGATACCTGAAAACCCTTTTTACTGCTGTCCAATGCTCCTTCCCTGGTTTTGACATATACCTGCTCAAAACTCTCACTGCATGTGCAATGTCCAGTCTAGTATAGACCATTGCATACACCAAACTGCCAACTTCACTCGCATATGGAACATGAGACATGTCCTCCTATTCTTCACGTGTCTTGGGACACTGATCCAAAGATAACTTTACATCAATAGGAATAGGAACCTTAACCGGTTTACATTCCTGCATATTAAACCTCTGCAATATTGTCTTGACATATTTTCTCTGGTTTAACCAGAGTTTCCTCCTTTTCCGATCTCTTTTAATTTCCATGCTCAAAATGAAATTTGAAGCACCGATATCCTTCATGTCAAATTTAGAGGACAAATGAGTTTTCACATTCTGGATAATCTCCTTGTTGTTTCCTATCAGCAACATGTCATCCACATATAAGACCAAATAAATCAAATGATCACCAATTAATTTAAAATACACACAGTGATCTTCTTTGCTTCTTGTGAAGCCAAGTCTCAGCATATAAGTATCAATTTTTTGATACCACATTCTTGGTGATTGTTTTAAACCATACAGGGACTTTTTCAGCTTGCATACCAACTCCTTCTTTCCCTTCACAACATAACCTTCTGGTTGCTTCATATAGATTTCTTCTTCCAGATGGCCATGTAGGAATGCTGTCTTCACATCCATTTGTTCTATTTCAAAATCAATTGTAGCAGCAATAGATAACATAAATCTTATGGAGGTTAACTTGGAAATAGGAGAAAAAATCTCACCAAAATCAATTCCCTCAACCTGGGAATAACCATTTGCTACTAACCAAGCTTTGTATTTCTCCACTTTTCCTTCTGCATTCAACTTCTTTTTAAATACCCATTTGCTGCCAATGGGCTTTCTTCCAATTGGCAACTCCACTATATTCCAAGCCTCATTCTTATCCAAAGATGCCATTTCTTCGTCCATGGCCCTTTTCTATAGATTTCCATCCTCTGAATCCATTGTCTCCCTGATAGTTCTAGGATCATCATTAGTAATAGACAAAGCAAAATTTGAACGGAAATCAGATGGACTATACCTTTTCGGTAGCCTTCTTTCTCGATCCGATCTCCTTAATATTGGAGTATGCAGATCTTCTTCTTCTGATTCATGTTCTTTTGTAGAGTCTGATTCATCATCTTTTAAATAAAACTCTATCTTCTCTGGTTCTTCCTTACTTGGTAGGGCTTCCTGTTTAACAACATCCTTTATTTCTCTAAATACCACATCTCGGCTATACACTACCTTATTAGTTTCTGGGTTCCAAAGCTTATTAGTTTCTGGGTTCCAAAGCTTATAACCTTTGAGACCATATTTATATCCAATAAAGATACACTTTTCAACC